>CAJNJA010098907.1:542-18979 GCA_905231915.1 Symbiodinium necroappetens
TATGTGTATGTATGTGTGTGTGTGTAGCTTGCCGTCTCCTGCAAACTTGCTTTGTTCATATGACTCCTATGAAACCAGCAGAGCATTAACCCTAAACCCTCGGGTCGAAACCCTCACACCTAAACCCCAACCCTCAAATAATTCATGGTGGGCCATCTCCTCACCGGACTCGCCAGACGTCTGGACTGCGCGTTCATGTTCGTGCGGGTCAAGTCACTTATTTCCACCCTCGCCCATTCTGCTTCGGATCAGCCGCCACGGTCCAGAGGACTCTTCACACTGTCAAGGTCGTCATGAGCTCCATCATGTCTTCCGCGACCTATGCATTTCCTACAAGGCTCATGCCGTGATCTCGGTCGCAGATGCCACGCGCATAGATTAAACCCTACAGCTCTCTAAACTCTAATCCCTCAACTCCCAAAACCCTAAAGGCCCCTCGACCGCAAGATGGGAAAGCCCATGCCAGGCGCAGCTCGGATCTTGGGGGTAGCTCTTCCTGTCCGATCCCTTTGACTACTCGGAGGAGCACGCCTCAGGGTGTGATTAATATAATGTGAATAGAGTTGTCTACATCGCGTGTCGGTACCCCCCCGCCCTGGGTATCCCCCCCCCGACCTTCGAAGAGGGTCTTTTCTACTGGGCGCATTACAGGGCGGGTTTTGGGTTTAGGGTACTTTTTACATAATTGTAGTATTTTGCCTGATGCAAAGCGTCCTTCCAGGGAGCCCTTACAAAAATCCTCAACCCTGAGCTCTACACCCAGCAGCCCCAGACCCTCAACCCCTGGCCCTAGGCTATGAACCCGACGCCCTCATCCCTGTGCCCCAAACCCTGGGCGCTCAATCCCAGCCCAGCGGCCGGGGGCGGTTTCGGCGCCATCGCAACTCAGAAAAAATGTTCGGGCTCTGCTCGTTTTCTTGTTGTTATTCATGTGGAGCTTCGGGAGGGGCGGGGGGGGGGGGGCTTTGCACGTTCCCAGGAATCGGGTTCCGAGTGAGGGAGTCTCAGGTTCTGGGATTACGGGCCTGATGGCTCGAAGTTGCAGTTTTGGCTCTCTTTTGGGGCATTTTACAAACAAAGTACATGGGCTCCCTGAACCCTAAACCCCAAATCTAGCAGCATTGAGTTGAACATGAAGTTTCCCTCCTCCCGGTCCGGGTTTGAGCCGCGAAAGTGAAGATTTCCAAGACCTCGCTCATCGCCACTTAGTCCACGAGGTGCCGTGTACCCACACTTATGTACATAGGTCTTAAAATTAAAAGGCCTATATGGAAACCCCCTTAAGGCGTAAGTGAGCGACGTAGGTCTACTAGAGGGAGAGGCATTTGTGCAAAGAGGGCCAGGAAGACAGCCGGATAAGCAGACAGGAGATGGGATTCTCGAAGATTACACTTTCTGCAAAAAACACGCCGGCGAAAGCATGATGCGGTATAGACTTAACTGGCTGTACAGGACGCAGACATGACCTAGTCTCTAATACTGGCACGTCGTGCTTGGCTCATCTTACGGGCACCCGTTATGGAATGACCGGTGTTGTGAGTCTGAAAACCAACTTACGGGCCTGCCTCGGGCAACTCCGAATGACTGTCTCTGTTGTAATAACATATTACATACCATTCGATCACTTACATAGTGACTCAAGAGGAGTCCGACCGACCGCTTGTCCCAAGCCGACGGCGATGAAGTCCTGAAACCACTATGCAGGGTTTCGACTCTCTCACTCTCGCACAAGGCAGAAAAGGATCCCACGATGTAGGGTCTAGGGTTCATGGTAGCGCCATGAAGGCTTCTTGAGAGCATCCTCCACCCGAAACTTGCAAAAGCCGTCCAAAAAACCCAAAAAACGGCCTTACAAGCCCTGCCCCTGCCCTTTTTAATGGAATGCTTTTTCTACTCCGCCCGGCTCTTTGCCTTCTTGCGCCTGCTGTTGGGGCCCTCGGGGAGGCCGAGGACTTCGACCTTTCCGCCCACGGCCTCGAGGAGTTGTTGGAAGGTCTCACCGATCGCGCTTAGGGGCATGGCCTTAGTTGCTCATTTTTTTCCCAATCTAAAGCACGTGACAAACTTCAGGTGTTAAAATGAAGTTCATGAGCCCAAGAGCTCCAAGCCTAGCTTCTCGGCTGAGACGCCTGCAGCATGCCTTCCACGCTTTTGCCTGCGAGGGCC
This sequence comes from Symbiodinium necroappetens, assembly GCA_905231915.1. Classification (NCBI taxonomy): domain Eukaryota; class Dinophyceae; order Suessiales; family Symbiodiniaceae; genus Symbiodinium; species Symbiodinium necroappetens. The sequence goes on from CAJNJA010098907.1 coordinate 2,709, forward strand.
TTGTGTTGCTCGCTGTGGCCGTACATTTTACCCTCCTCCCACCAGATGCCCGGCTTCGGGGGCAGCTTGGCATAGGCATCTGCAGGCCAGTCCTTGATGAAGATGCGGCAGGCCGGAGGGAGGAGGGGCGGAACCCCCAAGATGGTAATGAAGTCCGGGAAGAGCAGCACCGACTGGCCGACGTAGCCAGGATGCTCGACGCAAAGCAGGGCCTTGCAGCAGGAGGCGATCATGTTCGTCGAGCGCGCATCGTCTCGAAGTCGATTGAAGGCGATCCTCTCTCTGCCTCCAAGGGGGGGGTCTAGAGTCTAGAGTTTAGGGTTTAGGGCTTAGGGGTTTAGGGTTTAGAGTTTCGCCGCCGGCTCTTTTCTGAATCCCTCTGGGGAACTAGGGTTTCTAGGCCTCCTAATTACACTGCCCCGCTAATGATTTAATGAACAAACAAACTTAGATAAATAAACATTCCTACGTAGATTCCTACCTACATAATTACATACATACATGCATGCATACATACATACATAAAAGCGCACACTCACGCGCACACACATACACACAGACACAGAGACACGCGCAGAGACGCTCTGTCTCGCGCTCGCTGGCTCTCTCTCTCTCTCTCTCCCTCTCTCTCCGTACACATACATACATATACATATATATATATATATTTATTTGTATGTGTGTATATGTATATGTGTGTGTGTGTGTATGTATGTATACGTATATGTATAAGAACACGCACACACACACACACACGCACACACACACTCTCTCTCTCTCTCTCTCTCTCTCTGTGCGGAAGAGCACGTGGAAATCCCTTAAACCCTACACCCTGCAAGCTGCCCTTCTGCACATCGAGCTGGTTGTCAAAGTACACGAGGTGCATCGGAAGGCCGGTGCCTGAGCCACTCAGGCTTTGCATTTCGGGCTCGGGATGGTTCGGGGTTTTGGGGTTAGGATTTTGCTGACCTCTGTTTCGACGGAGCCTGGCTAGGTGTACTGAGCAAGCCCATAAAGTCCATGCCGCAAGTCCCGCAATTGTTTTTGCCAATGATCTGGCACGATTCGCCATGCCTTTTTTGTCAAAAAACTGCAAATTATGACCTATACTGACAGCAATCACAAACAGCAAACACTACTTACTTCAGATCTTCAGCGCCATCATGTCTGCAGATGCTCACACGTCGCAAACCAAGTCGCCGTGTACCCCATATCCAGGTGGATACTCCACACCGCCTGCCTCACAGGACCACATATTCCTCGGGTGCGAATGAGTCTCGCGAGTCCGAAATGGGAACCGCCCCTTGACCCTTCTAGGAGGATGAGCACAGTGCAGCTGTTGATGTGGTACGATGGTGATCGTGGAAGAAGATGCTGTAAGTGCCTGAATAGCCACAGTTGCAACCTTCATGCCTACAACCACTCTCTCCAGGAAAAGGATGTTGTCACTGCATCTTTCGCCCCACCCTGAAACCTTTAACCCTTCAACTCGAACGGCTTGCAAGTCAGAGCACTCCACACCTCCGACTCATCCCAGCTATTCAAACATGTTGCAGCATTCAGGTTCAAGCTGGATCAATTCGAAGCCCTTGCGGAAGCCCATGTTTGCACTTTGCACCCACCCAAGAATCTTTTGGTAGCAGTCCACGCAGCAGCACTCCCACGCACACTTTGGCAAAGCCCTGGCAAGTCCTCAGTGGGCTGCCAGTTGGCCATCAAAAGGCATCGAGCTCCAGAGCGCAGTGACTGGGTGCATCGAAAGTAATGGTAGAATATAAAATGAGATAAGAGAAGATTTAAAAAACACTATAGTATTAGTCTAGTATAGTATAGTACAGTATAGTATAGTCTAGTAAAGTATAGCATAGTATAGTATAGTATAGTATAGTATAGTATAGTATAGTAGGGTATAGTATCGCGTAGTATGGTATGGTACAGTTTAGTATAGTATAATACAGTCTAGTATAATAACAGTAAAGTATAGTCTAGTTAAGTATAGCATAGCATACTTCAACACAAGTTCCCCAGATGTGAGACTGACTGGATCTCAGCACCAATGCACCATCGAGAGTCTGATGACCACAGTGCCGCAGCGGCACTGAACGGATGCCATGTTTCTGAATTGGAGCTACAGCTTCAGGCTCAAGGCCCAAGAGTGCTGTGCTAAGGAAACCTGTTTTGCACCCCTACCCTAAACCCGGGTGAATACTACGAAGATAAGATTTCGGAAAGTCTGTTTCGCCGGTATCCCTGCTATACACCCTTCCTCCCCTTTGAAATCTTAGTTGTACTGCGGACCAGGGGCCTTGGGATGGACATCAATGAAATTAGTTTGTGCTCGGGTTAGGGTTTACGCTCTCACGACTCGGACATGCCAGGCGAGGTTAGGGTTTAGGGTTTAGGGTTCCGGGTTTGCGATGGCTTAGAGCCTTAAAAACCCTATGCTTTAATCGTGCTTCTTGCTGCTGGTGCGGGCTCCAGAGAATCGCATTCTCGCAAGGGCCAATTCCTAAAGTTCATGTAGTGTCGGGCTGCATGCGGCGGCGAAAATGGATGACGAAAGTGTTTCCCTTCACTGACTGACATCAGTTACAGCCAGTCATGTGTATGCAGGCAAACATGCTCAACTAGTATGCATGCATCCAAAAACGCGGTAGCTATCACAATATATCACAATCACGATACAAACACTTGCATCGACAATCGCCATAAATCGCCATAAAGTATAAGAGTAGCAAGCCAACCATGTGTCTACTCGTGACAACTGTGAAAAGACTATAAAAAACCACAAGCCAAGCCTCGAACAACACTGTTGCAGCGACGTCCAGACCATCTCTCTCTTCCAAGGACAGAAATACAACACTCATGGTTTGTTGTGCAAAGCTAATTACTGAGAAAAGGCTGCAATAGCAAGAATCGCAATGACTTCACACTGCAACAGGCTCAGCCTGCAAGCTGCCTCGAGATGCTTTTGACGCACTGGCTATGCCGCGACAACGCCGCCGTCTGTCAACATGCTCTTGCAGGCTTGCATATACAGCTTGAGATTCTCACACCTGCTTGGTCCACGGGCGCTGGGGCGGTTTGTGGCAGGGAGACGTGACTAGAACCGATGGCATACTTCACATCATCACAGACCACCTTGAGCATAACTGAAACTTGTGTTCAAAGGCAGACCTGGGCCAATCCGATCAGTCAGATCTATCCAGAATCCCTTTCACGTGCTCCACCACCGGGAACTCCAATCCGCATTGAAGCCATTCCTCCGAGCGTCCTCCTGCAGGGTTCTGCAGGTTTAGAGTGAAGGGCACGGGTGGTAAAACCCCCCCAAAGTCAGAACGAGGCTAGCACAGGGGGCTTGTGTGGAACAACATGACACAGCGGTTGTTCCACCAAGCTTCACGACACATCCAGAAAGTCCTCTATCGAAAAGAGTAGGGGGTGGTAGAAGGAGGAGTAGCCGAAGTTTGTGTCACCCACTTCGCACTAGTAGCCGAAGTAGCAGGAGTATTTAGGTGTTCGTAGCAACAGCAGCAATACTAGTAGTCGTCGTCGCCCAGTAGCCACAGCAGCAGCTGCAGTGGCAGTGTAGTAATCGGAGAGCCAACTAAAAACCAACAGCAGCGGCAAAACTTATAGCAGCAGCAGCAGCAGAAGGCTTGTAATCGTAGAAAATGCAATAGCAAGCCTAGCAGCTATTAGTGTGTGTGAGCATATGTAGCTGCGATGCCGGAAGTCCTTCTGGCGGAGCACCAAAAGCCAACGCCCAACCAGGCTGTAACAGAACCTGGCCAGGCTCCTATCGAGGCTTCCGGGCGTAGTTTGGGCTTCGAGGCCCTCTTATGTACTACAATATACTGTGATACAATAAAGCATAAAGCAATACAAAGCCACTACAATATATCATAATCGAGTATAATATATCGAATATAATATGCTCTGATCTACTATAAGATAAATTATTTCTCCTCCGTTCTTTTCTATTCTGTCATGTTAAAAGAACATGTGCTTAGGTTTGCAGGGCCCCCAACACCTGTAAGATACCGTTGAAGGCCTATAACGCCCTCGACGTCTGTGACCTCTCGCAGCACAACGCACCACATCCCGCGTGTCAGGAGACCTGCTAGCCGAGGTGCTCCTGTACAAGAAGCCCGTCAAGTCTGTGTAATTCCTTCAGAAACCCTATGAGCCTCCTAACCAGGCCCTCAGACAGGCTAAGAACTCCTAGAAAACCCCGTGAAACCCTGTCAAACCCCATGAAACCTTATGAAACGCCCATAACGCAGGGGCGTTATAGCTGTTATTAGGGTCTCGGATTAGATTGTAGTATACCCACATACCGAGACCACATTGGTATTACTAAGTGTCCAGGCCCATAGAATGACGAATGGCCCATCAAGCCCAAAGCCCTAAACCCTGTGAAATCCCCATCAAACCCCCTTAAACCCTAAACCCTAAACGCAAAACCCTAACCCTAAACCTTAAACGCCAAACCCGAAACCCTAAGCCAGCCCTAAACCCTAAACCCTAAACCCAAGAATCTTGGCCTGGGGCATCCCTGGGCTCCAGAGAGGATCCAGCTCCATCCAGACCTCACCCCCACTCCACAAGACAAAAAGAAGCCCAAACGGGGTTTCCCCAAAAATAAGGGACCCTAATAAGCACCTTAAATAGTAGGATCCTTGTCATAAGGACCCCAAAAAGAGGGCATGTTCGTGTTGCTTTACCATTGCGTCGACAGGGTTTCTTGTTGTGAGCAGGGCTGATAGGGGCCTACTTAGTATTCAGAACGGGGTTCTCTAGATCTTTACAGGATTGTTAATCTGGTTTCGTGAGCTTTTGCACGGGTTTAAAGTTTAGAGGTCAACCCCAGCAATCTCCGGCCTCAAACCTAAAAGTGTAAACCCTGGGGCCCGCAATTGAAACTAAGCCCTAAAGCGGCGGTTCCATCACCCGCTCCAAGGGACCTCATCATCCAACTCCTCCTGAGCGGGAACATGAGGTAGGTTCAGCAATGCGCAAAAAAGAACCCGTAGAAAAACATGTAAACAACGTACACGAGGATGCTATGATGCAAGGCAACGGCGATTCCACAATGGTTCCATAAGGGATCCCCAAATACTCCACTGAACCCACGAAAAGAAATCAGCAATGCTGCACACCACAAACAAGGATTGGACAGCCAAAGATAATCACAAAGGAGGGCGACGCAAGAAGATGGGGAGAAGAGAAGAGATAGATATGAGAGACACCAGGGACAGCAAGCTAAATTTGAACCCTAATTACTAGTCGCCCAAACCTTAAACCCTAAACGCCGAACCCTAAACCCTAAAACAGCTAAGTCAACGGCTTGAGAGAACCACCACTTGAAATGACTACCTGAACGCTTGTGTGTGTGTGTGCGTTCTCTCCGAAACCTTCTGAGAGAGTTTCAGACAGCAAGGGAGTAAGGACCGAACGTAGACCCTACTGGACCCCCTGAACCCCCATATCCGAACCATGAGCAATCCTAAATTCCTAGAAACCTAAGCGATAGAAATGTCCCCCAAATCCTTCAAACTTTGAACCCAAAGCTCCGTCTTCCCCGTGAGCCGGAGAAGGAGCCCCCGCTCCACGCGAAGCCTCTTGACCCCGGTGGTCCCTGGCCGGGGTGCCACGAAGAGCCTGGGGTTCGCATGGCAGGGATCGAGGCCGACAAGCCCCAAACCCTAAGCCCTACATAAACCCTAAACCCTAAGCCCTAACCGTAACCCTAAGCCCTAAACCCTAAGCCTTATAAGCCCCAAGCCCTAAACCGAGGTTGCTTTGCGAGAGCATCGGGTTTCGGTGTCTTGGGGCTCTTGCGGCTCTTGGGCCGATATCTCCTTTTTGTTTGGGAGGGCTCTTGGGGTCTGGAAGAACCCAAAACAGGGGCCTGAAGGGTCGGGATGGGGGGGCTCTGGTGTAGTGTATAGATGATATAGAGCATATACTTAGAAGGAGGAGCTCTAGGAAATCCTGTTGGGGATTCCCTCAGGCTTCTCTATCAGGCCACTCGGGTCTGTTGTGGCTTGCCAGAAGGCTTGAAGGTTCAGAGTCTTGTTAGAGATTGAGGCTTTGCAAGCTTGTGCTTCAAGGTTTCGCTTCAAGGTATTCAGAGGTCCGGGGTGGAGGGAGGTTGGTGAAGAGGTCAAGCTTCACGGCCTCGGAATAGAAACAAGGCTATGGCGGGCCCAAGGTTTACGGCTTTGGGTCGGGGCTGTTGGGGGTTTAGGGAGGGTATGCGGCCTTTGGGGCTCAGGGCCAAACTGGGTAAAGGCCATGGCATGCACGTCCGGTCCCAGCTGGGCAGCCAATGCAGGTTGCAAACTCCTCTGGAAGGCACTAGGGATTCGCAGTGTTTACGGACGAGACAAGTGTGCTTGCTACTCTCAGCTCTTAGCTGTAAACTCTAAACCGTTCGTGCTTTTGCTACGGCTTTAAGCATGCGTTATGCCAGACACGGTCGGCCGACGGTCGGCTGCCAGATTTGAAGTACCGGACACAGCGCGAACGAGACGCTTTGGCTCTGAAGTTGAACCTACTAAGTACGAAGCTTGTTATCGACTAATCATCGGTTATTCTAGAGACTGGGGCCTGGGCGCTGGGTGGAAGGCTGCCTCGACTAAATCTCATCCATCGTCCGTGGATATGAATTCCCGGCAACTTCTGAAACCTGCCCTTATACCCCACAACCCCAGGGAATAAAGACCCCAACGCTACAACCTCAAAGCCCAAGTACGAGACTGAACTATCGTTGCCCAAAGTGGAACTCATCGCAGAAGCATTGTACTCTTGCCCTAAGCCTAATAAGGCCCCAGAACACCCCACTCCCCTCTACCCTAACCACCACCCCCCCCCCAAGAGGCAGGCGCCTGAAGCCCAAAAAGCTGGAGTAGCCCTAAGTTTCGCTTCCTTGGGCCCCTGGAACTCTTAACTAAGCCATCAGGATCCCCCGCCTCAGGCCGCACAGAGGGCCCGAAGCCCAAGCCCCATTACATCCCCCCTTCCAAAAAACACGCAGATGTAAATCCTGGTCTGGGCACACGCTTGTGCAGGGCCTGTTGGGGGGTGTATAGAGACCAGCCTACACCCTTAGCCCTAAACCGCTTAGACCCTAAACCCTAAACCTTTTAAACCCTAAACCCTGAACCTTAAAGTCCCTAAACCCGAAACCTTAAAGTCCCTACACCCCAAACCCTAAACCTTTTAAACCCTGAACCCTAAACCCTAAGCCCTAAGAAACCCGGCTCCTGCATAAGGCCACATGCCCTTCCGGTGGATCCCTTCGTCTCGGGCGGAAAAGAAGCCCAGGACGAACTGCTCGAGCTTCCCCTTCAGGGGTTTATAGGGGTTTAGAGGGTTTAGGGGTTAGAGGGTTTAGTGTAGGGTTTATTTTAGGGTTTAGGGGTTTAGGGTCTATTATAAGGTTTGTAGGGTTTAGGGGTTTAGGGTTCATTATCGGGTTTACGGTTAAGGGTTTAGGGTTTAAAATAGGGTTTAAGGTTTATTACAGGGTTTAGGGAAAAGCATTTAGGGCTTAGTTTTGGGGTTTCTACCTCTGAAGTTACACATGAAAGCCTGCTTTTGGGAGTCTTAATGGCTAGACAGCGGTCTTGGGCGGATATTGTAGGGTTTAGGGTTTAGGGTAGCGCAGCTAAACTCGAAGGGATGGGTTGGCAATTCTTCAAGAACCCCTGCTAGTAGAACATGGGCCCGCTTTTTGGCTCCCACATGGCAGTAGGCTTGGTGAGCACAGCACACTTGAATTACAGCCGAAACATATGAAAGCAAGGCCTACAAGAGTGCACGGTTTCCGAGTCTTCTGACCCCTGCGCTGGGCCCCTAAACTAACCCTAAACCCTAAACGGCCCTAAACCCTAACTAAAGCTGTAGTGTCTTGGAAATGGGAAAACCAAGTACATCAGACCCCTCGGTCTCCTGAGCCCTGCAGTCGTGACTTGCATATGCTTTGCATAATGTAGAAGCCTGAGTAATTAGAGTTTTTTGGGGGGTATTTTTCCATAATTCTAACAAGGAGCCCGACGAACTATATTGGCAACTGTCACGGCTTCTATGGCCAGGACTCCTGTTTGGAGCTTAGGGCTCACGGATTTCTGAAGGCTTGTGACTCTGGAGTTTGACGTGTAGGCGCAACTCCAAACAACCCGACCCAAACCGTAAAACCCGCGGCCCCAAACGCTTCGAACCCCGCCGCTAACCTGAACGAACGCCCTATAAGCAAATCCGCTACGGAAAGCCTTCAATCGGCTTGGAGTACAGACCATATACAACCCCCTGGTTTTGCACCAGAAGCTGGGTTTACCCTAGATACCCAACACTGCACAGCCCATAGTAATGAAGACGATTTAATTTAAGAGCCTTGGAACCTCGATTCCTGTACATCCCTGAATTTCTCCAAAACAAAATCACGGCTGCCTGAGATGGCCGCGAGGCTTCGGAGGGCTCCGTGGTGTCTGAAAGCCTCCAGCCGCAGGCGTCAAAGAGAATTAGACTACGAATCCGGTTTTAAAGGTTCCTTGTAAATGGTTCTACAGGGCTGAAATGCCTTCATAATTGGAATAGGGTTCTGTTCAGGGTTCCTTTAACTGGTTCTACCGTGGTTTAGGGGTGCAATTATCAGAAGTTCCTTGAGGGGTTCCTTGACGGCTTGCTGTAAGGGTCCAATCAGGGTTGAGTGGAGGCGTTGAGAGTAAGAGTAGGGCTTTCGGGTAACATGTACTTATATGTGGGGACTAGTAGGGCAAGCATTCAGCCCCGACACGCGTAGTATAGAAGCAAAGCGGGGTCAGGGCGTTTGGGGCTCTGCTGTCTACAGATGCCTGGGGCCGTCTTCAGGGCTAAAAGTCTTGGAGGATCGGGAAAGTTTAGAATCTACGCCGCAACACGGGCTATTCGTGATTTAGTCTGACCAGTGACCAATTATGGTACTACTAATAAACAACTTTCCGGAGATCCAATACGCATAAAGCCCCAATAATGAGATCGATTATGTTGATCCTTAACAATGGGCCTGCAACGGCCCGAAATATTCCGAGCTCCTACCAAACCCTAGACAGAAGGTTCTGCATGACGATCCCATTTGCGCAGCAAGCTACAGGAGCTTTGCAAGGATATCGTACTCTTCATCCGCAAGGTTGGCGTTTGATGCCTCGGAGTTGATGATACGGCTTTGCTTCACACTTCAGGCTCGACGGGTTTGAGGTTAGTTTCGATAGGCCTGCGTGGCCCTGTAGGCTTCAGGCCTCGCCGAGGATTCAGGAGTTCAGGTCAAGTGCTGGCAGCCCCGACCTGGGAAACCTAAGCCTCGAACACAGGAAGATACATCGACAACGACCATCCTTGTACTGGTAACTACCAGTCCGGTACCGTTCGGAGTGACGCACTTGCGGCTGTTGGGATTATGCCTGCTGACACTCAACATGGCCATGCTTGGCGATGTCATCTCCCTACTAGTTACGACTGCTCCTTCTAGCTCCAGACCCCCCTTGCTGAACCCGGTACCCTCAAGCCAACCCTTTTGCTGCGGTTGCCATCGCTCCCCCGTTTCTGCACCGGAATGGCCTGGCGGACGCGGCGCAGGAACTGCATCAGCGGCGCAGGACAGTACCTGAAATGCTTCTCAGAACAACACAGACCTTACATGCAATATACGGAAGACACAAACCACCGAAACGCTATGTCGTTACTGTACGAGTAGGGGGTTGGGGGTTTAGGGTCAATATGGTTTATTCACGACAAGCGGACACAAATTGCATGCTTAGATGCAGCTCACGACTTGAGGCTTCAGACTGCCAGTGCGTATTTTATGGCACGTCTGGCATTGTCCTGCTGGCCCCCCAAGGCCCCCCAGCAGAGAAAACCCATGGAGTGAGAAACACCAATTGATTGGGCTCTTGTTATAAGGAGTTGAATTTCAGTTACCAAAACATAGATTCATGGTCAATAGCATGGTTTCCTTATTCGTGGTACTGCAAGAGGCCCCGGAGGGAGCCTCTGAAACCCCCGTTCCTAACCCCCCCTGAAGTCATGAAGCCAAAACTTAAAAAAAAAAAAAAAACTTGAGCCCTGCCGGACCTAATCTGCACGTTCTGTGCTGGAAGCCTCTAAGGCTTCATTCAGAAGCCTCGAAGCCTCATCCCCAAACCTCCGAATCCTCAACCTCAAGATTCCAAAACCTAAGTTGAAAAAAAGCCAAGACTATACTACCAGAATTGTTGCTTTTGGGGATCCTAACCCAAAGGCCCGAGACCCTAAATCCTAACCCATGAAACCCTAGAACCCCGAAGTGCCTGTACTCCGCTGGTAGCTTTCGGAAGCCATCGTCCTGCGAAAGTGCTCACGCGCTTTTGCTTTGGGCTTGAGGCGGCCGTTGTAGGCTTCGGCCTGGAACTAATGTGGGGGCCATAATAATTAGAATATACTACACTTACACTGCGGATCCCCGAAATAACGTTGGTAACTAGCAATTATTTAAAGATGTCAGCCCCTGGATTCGGGGCTTGGGCGGTTTCGAGCTTAGGGTGCTGAATACATGCCCGCAGGCCTAAACCCTCACATTCCCAACCGAACCCTAAACAACAGAAGTGAACCATACACGCCTATACCTACATCCCCCAGCTCAGAATCCCACGCACACGGAATCTGAAATGACATCCCAAGCGCCGAGTTCCACCACCTTGGGCGGGAACCTCTGAAAGCATAAAACCCTCAGAGCTCATCTTCAACTCCTAACAGCCAATGGCTCTGAGCCAATACGGTTTAGGGTTTCGGGCTTAGGGTCAATGACTACCCGAGCAAGCCCCTGGACCCAAGACTCTAAACTCCCAGTGAACCAAATCCGATCCCTAAACCGTCAGCACATCAACCTTTAATATCCAAACAAATCTGAGGCGGTCCTCCAGAAACCGCAGCTTCTCGCGGGCTACGCGTCGACCGCCCTCCTCCCAGCTCTCGTTGGGGTGCGGTTTGATCCTGGGCAGAGGCTTAGGGTTTAGGATAGAGCGCGCATTGGAGCTTGACAGCAACTGCTAACATCCTGGTTTTGGAGGAGCATTGGCATGATTTGGTGCCCTGGGTCCAGGACCCTGAAGGCGGGTCTCTGCAATGATGACCGGTAGCTGACAGAGTAGTACTGCTAATGCACAGCATCGAAGTCTTCAAGTCCTAGGTCTAAGGCTCACGGCCAGGACACTGGATGCAGTTTTCAGAAATTCCGCGACTCCTTACCCCAGCTTTTAGATGGGATGCCACTGAACAAGCCTCAAGGTAGATGGGACCGTGGTTCAAGACACACCTGCAATGCCTGCGTTCGACTCTGCCTCTGGCACTGGACATGCGCACTGAAAGGACTCATCAATCGGAACATGGCTGGCTCTGATCCCTCTCACTTCCTACCTTGCATTACCAGCCGTCCTACGACTGGTGGCGTAGTTGTTGTTTATCTTGTTCCATGTAGCGATGCGTTTTGTTGCTGCTGGTCGTGCAGCGTTTCCAGTGCATTCCTGGTGTAGGGTTGAACTGAAGGCTGAGATCATGCTGGGGGCTGATGGTTTAAGCGTTTCGGTTTCCATGCTAGTTTGGGGATTGGTGGGGCCGCCTACGATTGCACCAGATGCAAACAAAAGCACCACGAACCGTGCTTTTTGAGCTTAGGCAGGGTGTTGCCTCACGGTAGCCCTTCCCCCACACTTAATCGTCTTCAACGGGGACCTTTACGGAGCAACCCGAACGAGATTTTGCAAGTGCATCGGCAAATGTGTCAGATGCATCGGGCCCGAAATCCTGAATGGATCCAAAAGCCACAGCCCACAAATCTATATCAGAGACCTTAAACCCTCCTCTAGGCCACAAGCCTAACCCTAAGCCCCAATCAGAATTCATAGCCCTTGCATAGTCCCGAAAGGACCCTGCGCCCTTGACCAGCAGTTGGAAAATTAACACTTCCCCGTCTGTGGGCCTGCTGCACCCCTGCAACTTCATTCAACCGCCCACACCTTCACCCTCAATATCGGGGCCTTAATCATTTCCGTGCAATCTAAACCCTAAACCCTAAACCCTCCAAAGCCCAACTTCTTCCATCAGGGCTCTTCGCGCTCCAGGGGAAGCCGCCATGCAAGCAGCGGAAGAGCAGCCAGCCAAGGGACTCCACGTCGTCGGCGGTGGTCCGCTGGCCGCCTTCCATGCCGGACTTGACCTCGGTCGATTTCCTCCCAGTTCTGCGAATTCGGGATCACTTAGACGCTCCGTCGTCTAGGGGCTTTAACTTTAATCTAAGAGGGTTCTGGGGGCCTGTTTGTAACATCGGAAATCAAGGAACCCTAAGGCATAGTAGTGATTTGCGGTCCGCAACTTCACATGCAGTTTTCTCGTAGGGTTTATGTGGGCTTCTAGAGCTGGGACGGAACACCTCAAACAGAGTCTGACCCGCTTTGAAGAGCTCCTTAGCTCTGGGCAGAACCTGATCCTGGACCCGTAACACGGTTTAGGGTTTAGGGCCCCTTGGACCCAAAATAACAGTAACACGCTAGAATAACTCTTTTGGGGGTTGCCGCTCAGTCCAATACTATACTTACTATACTCAACGCGGGTCAATTAATGCTCCTGGACTGAGTCTCAACAGCGCCAATTTTCAAGAAGTGGTGGATGAAGCTGAACCTCTAGATCCCAGACAGACCCAACTAAGCGGCCAACTACGATCAAATCGAAAATCGTAAAGCTGCGACCTTCAAACCCCAAACTTTCTAAACCCGTCCGAAACCCATTGCATGTTGCTTCGAGGTTCCGGGCCGGGGGGCCTTCCTAGGTCAGGGTTAACATCAAAAGGGTTTAGGGCTTTTTGGCTTTAGGGTGTTTTGGGTTTATAGGGCTGTTTTTGAGGGTTTTCAAAAAAAATCCTCAAAAAAAGGGCTTAGGGTTTACGGGGCCAGGAGGGTGCACGGAGCATCAGGAGTGGCCCCAAAGTGCAGGCCTCGATGCTTCCAAACCTTCGAGCAGAAGCCCAAATCCCCTTGATCCCAAATCCGAAGACCCCACCTCATGACTGCATTTGTTGTTGAAAAAAAAACTTAGTTGACCCAAAGTCAACCTTAAACCCTTCTGGGCGCCAAAGCCGAACCTCCGAAACATTCTCTCCCATGCAGCTCTGATGCCGACATGTAGTCTCGCATCCCACCGTGGCCCGGGTCGAAACCTTGGTAGGGGGAGAAAAGCTCCCAGGCTACCATTCGGGCCTTCATGATTAGAGTGTGGTTTTGGGCAGTTTTTCATAGACTAAGTAATAATAAAACATAGTTATATGAAGCTCTTGTAATATTGGCGACTCCGTGGGCCTCTGCAGTATGTGTCTTGGGGCCCAAAAGGCACATAAACATAAGGATTTCATTTCCCTTTTGGGATTAAGGGGCCGGCGTGCCTCCAGGTAGGCTACTTATGTTGGAGAGAGCCCAGTTTAGCCTGGCCCTCACTGTTACGAGGAGTACATAATGGATTGCCCTTCGTCCGCTTCTTGCTACTAATCTCGGTATTGACACTGATCATGAGTAGTCCCTTGTATAGGGGCTTCTGTGTTGGAGTAGTCTTGGGGGTGTTCGGGTTCGGGCCTCTCGACACGCGGAGGACATCATGCCCTTAACCCCAGACCCTTCGACGAATGGTCGAAACATCCTTAAACCCTGAACCGCTCCTCCCAGTTCCATGGCATTGCGCGGGAGAGGAGCGCGTTTGGCCGACGTTGCCCGCCCGCCCGAAATCGATCAGGTGTACCCAAGGCTCACCACGCCGCAACCTTGGATTCACGACTGGCTATTGGGGCTTGGGCGGAAGAATCACATGCTCGGGGTTGAGTCTTAACCTTTGGACGGGTAAAAACTTTAGGAAGAGAACCCTGCGGATGCTTTTGGTGCTCCATGTACCAAGCAGGTTCCGTAAGCTGTTAACCACTGGAGCGCATAGCTAGGATAGGCTTGTCCCACATGATGGCATGAACATTTCGTTGCTGGCATGTGTTTTTATAAGGACTACCACTTCTTGCAGCTGCTTTTTGTCGCTAGAAGCCGTCGTCCCCATCTCCTCTTCGAAGCCCAGGCACAAGATGTTCCCAGGCTTCATGTCACAGTGTAGGATTCCTTTCCGGTGGATGGCCTCCAGGAAAGTCGGTAATAAGAGTAGTAATCATAACAGTAATTGTCATAATTGTCATAATCATGGTACCAAAAAACGTATTCCCATATACTACTTCGCAAGTTCATGTTACAAAACACGACGAAACGTTCAAATCTCCTCAGCAAAGCCCTAAACCCACAAACTTTCCTGATAACCCCACCTACCCTGCTTGCCGACTCCTTGTCCTTGCCGTACCCTAAACCCTAAAGCCTAGAAGCCCTAAACCCTAAACAGTATAAACCCTAAACTGTTAACCCTAAACCCTAGAAGCCTTAAAAACCCTAGCAACCCTGGAAACCCTGGAAACCCTAGCAACCCTAGAAACCCTAAACCCTTTCCAAGGGCCCTTCAACCCTTCCCAAGGCCGCCCGCCTGCAGCGTGCGGAGGAGCCGCACGCCGAGGTCGGCGGCCACGGGCCACGAGAGCCGGCCGAGGACCTTCGGGCCTGGGTCCTTGGGCTCGACTATTTAAAAAAAAATCCTCCGTGGCTTTGGGAAAAGGGCTTAAGGGTTAGTCAGTCCTACTTTAAAAAATGAGTGTTAAGTCTGAAGATATATAGAGCTTAGTCTTAGTTTTTTGTTGAACGAGTTTAAACTTGCTTTCGGGGGTTTGGGGTTGTGTTTGTCTTCTTCTTCGTTGGGGCACTGGAGCTTTGGTTTGTGTTTGTTCATGGGTCCTTGGGCTCTTGGGGTATCTGTCTCCTTCTCTCAAACGTCCTTGGGCCTGGGATGATCTTATCAGGGCTTCGTTGCTGCCTATCTCTGCTGAATTCCCTGAACTGTACGTTTACCTGTTGCGCATTTAGTAATTTAGTGTGTGCATCTCCGTTTTGAGAGTCCTGGGGCGTTGATTTTCATTTTGGGCTTTGCACGAGTTGTGTACTGTTCAAATCCTTGGGCTCAGAACGTTTGGGTTCTGGCACGGCTTTTGGCAGTCCTCCGAAAAGCTTCACGTCTTTACGGTGCGTGTTTCTGGAGCTTTCTATTTCCAGCTTCAGGGTTTATGGGAACTCTCATGCGGCTCCTTTCTTTATGGGCCGTCGTTGGGTCGAGGGCCCTTGTTCCCGAAAGCAGGGGGGCTTTCGGAACATAAGCTTCGTTTCCAGCGCAAGAGCTTTCGTAATTCTGAACCCGTGTTTTTATTTCAGGACTGAGAGCCATCCCCGTCATCGTGGCAATGAGTAATAAATAGTAGCCATGACACTGCTGCAAACAGTAAGGCTGACAGTAATCATCAACATCGCAGATCCTGAACTGAATATGGAGGTCGCACAAGTTCAACCATGCGCACGAACGATTATAGCAGCAAAGAACAACCACGACTCCAACTGTGAGACAACCACGCACGGCTGCGCATGCACAGGCGTGAAAGAATCGGGCACGGTGCCGTGGATTCTGCGCCAGTCTGTGGCTTCAAGCGAAGCAGCCGAACAGTCTGACATGCACGACTAGGTCTAGGTTGGGCAGCCCAATCCAAAAGAAGGGCAATCTTGGGAACAGTTTGACAGCCCCGACAGCCGAAAACCAAGATCTGAACCTCAACCCTAAACACCCGTCAGCCCTGTGTAAAGCCCGTACACGGGGAATAGGATTCTGATACGAACCTCAACAGCCCAAACCTAAACACCTCGTTTAAATGAATTCTCAGAAAAGAGCACGCCCGGAAGTAAGCCAAGAGTCGTGAATGTGAAGATGGCCTGCTCGCGTTTCGGTGTAACATCGACAAGCTGTCGGCTTCGGGGGGTGTAAGTGCACGTGTAGGGTTTAAGCTTGCGGCCTTGGGGCCTTAAGGATGTTGCTCTGCGGTGCTTGGGGCAGACAAGAAGGACTGCCACAGCCATTGAAAAAAACAAGTTCTGAAGACGGAAGGCCCCAAAAGCAAACCCTTTTCGAGCCTGCTGCTCTGCAATGAAGCCCCCTAAACCCTAAACCCCAAACCGAATAATAACCCTTGAAGCCGCATCGCGAGAAACCTTCAAGACCAAGAAGCAGAGCAACTTAGACCCCCCCAACATTCAGAGGAGCGCTGCACCTGCCTCTCCCCATAGTACAGGAACTTAGTTTCGCAG
>CAJNJA010098918.1:0-46860 GCA_905231915.1 Symbiodinium necroappetens
TAGGAGGCTGACCTGTGAAACTTCAAGCAATGTGGAAGTGCGGGCACGTACAATGGAATCGGAATGAGAGGGCTCCGAAGCGAGACATTTCCCTGCACACCCCAGAGCCCGGTTCCCAGTTAGTTCCCAGTTTTCTGCATCATTGATCTCCACACTCGCAGCTACTAGCCTGCACAGGCTATTGAAAGTCGTGCTCGTGCGCATCGTTGTGTAGATGTCTGCATCATATCCTTTTGGCGCGGTGTAGTGTAGGGAGTCTTGACATATCTTGACATTCACACTTGCCTGTACTATCTATCGCGACGCTCGCTGCGCTTCCCTGCCAAAGGACACCGCGGTGGCATGCCAGCGCTGCATGCCAACGCAGGAGACCTGTCATTTCAATGCGTGTCGAGCTCTAGGCTCGGACCCGGCAGCACACGTCACGCTGTTAGAGGGTCGCTGGTGCGTTCCTTCCAGGTGCTGCGGTGGTGCAATATCTGAGTTTCAATGCCGAAAGACTTGCCGCAGGACAAGCCCCAGACGGCGGAGAGCCTTTCGCAGGAGCCAGCAGCTAGCAGGGATGCGGAGATTTGCAAAGCCCTCTCAGTCTTCTTCGATTGTCGCACTTGCAGCACAATTGCCAGGAGATGAGTGCCATGAAGCAGTCCTTGGCCAAGGTTTCTGAAACCTTTGTGAGCCTCAAAGACAAGGCTTCCGAGCTCCTTCGCTGATCTTTCGAAGAGAGAACCGGGAAGCGAGCAAGTACGTTTGAGAGCATATCAGATTCAAGACGCAGGGTTCACTGTTTTTTACAAGGCAGGTTCCTTGCACTTGCTCTTAGAATGTTGTAACTTAGCACCAAATATGGGTCCAGGTACTAAGCAGGTTGGAGCTGTGCACGTACGAATATTTTCTTGCGTAGCTCCGGTCATGGCCTACCTACGTTTCACCATGCGCAGTCGCACACTTCAAGCCACGGCGCTGACAAAGCAGGGAATCCCGGGCCTCGCGACTTCATCAGCCTCCTCTTTCTAGGTGCTTGCTTCGCCTGTCGCGCGGAAGGAGAAATCACCTTCATGTCGAACGGAACCGAGACCATCAACCAAGCAAGTCTCCAAGATCTTCCATGCATGGTCTCAGATCACCTGGGCCGGGGCCCGCCGAGGCCTTGAAAGGCTTGGCCGACATCGGCGAGAAAGAAGGCGGAGCGCCGGAGACAGAGACACGTCTGCCCTTTCTCTTGGAGAAGTCTCGCAGGCAGAAGACACTTCATCACGCAGGCTGGCTGGCTGATAACGGGGAAGACAAGATCATGTTTTGCACAGCACTGTTGTGAGTCTCTGGTTCTCCAGGCCACAGAACATGTGGCGGTGCTTGAGGTCGTGGCCTAGGAGCTGAGGGCCCAAGTCACTGCAACGCTGGAACGTTCACGCGCAGATATTCGCAGGTCTGCCGCGCCTTGGAGCAGCGAGGCTGCAAGGTGCGCGGGCACAGCGGGCATGCCGCCTGGAGATGCAATGTAGCCATTCAAAGCTGCTCTGGAAATAGGTGGAAATGACAGGAGGTCAAGCGAGTCAAGTGCTTGCAATGGCAGGTAACAACTCTTCCTGTAGATGCCGAAGGCTGGAAACATGATTGTGCAACTTGTCACACAGCCTGCATCTGTCCCCGACGTGGCGCGCACAACGTGAAGTGGTGAATTTTGTTCCAAGCTTGTGTGTGGTGGGACTTGTTTCGGCCTTCAGGCCTGGTGAACCCGGCTGCTGTGGAGGTGGCGCTGCAGACCCCAGACACATGAGGAAGCCGTGAGTGGCCCACGGAGAGCCAGGTGACACTAGGCCACTAGGCACCACGCGACGCGCAGCAAGCGACTTTCGGGCGCGACATCGCAGAACGAGTGAAGGACGGTCTTGTGCCTCGCAGGCAGCGATGACGCCTCAGACGATTTGCATTAGCATCATGCGCCTTGGCATTGTCCGCAGTTTGTGCCACCTTGAAACGCTGGATCATGCCTTTCGTTGCTTGCCAGGCATTCCAACAACGAGACGGGTGCTCTTCAGCCGATTCAAGAGATCGCCGCAAGAGCCAGGTGGCCGTTCTTGATCCAACGAAGCCTTGAGCCAACGTCTTCCGTGGCAGGAAAGCTCCGCACGGCGAAATGAACTCAGAGTGCTGGTGCTTGTGTTAGTTCAGCCTATTTTTCCACCTCGTTTCATGCGACACTCAGACGACCACGATTTAAGTCGACTTCTGAGCCAGCACGTTCGCAAAGGTGTATGTGCACTGCGATGCTTCACAGAAGCTTGGCCGAACCGGGCAGTTGGTGTAATTCCAGGGACACGCGTTGCAGATACTGGCTCTGGCAGAGTTGCTGTCCCAGTCAGAACAGAACAAGACCTATGCCTCAATCTTGCACGGGCAGCCAACTAGTGGCCAACTAGTTGAAGAGACTGGGGTAGTGCAGCCCAGAGCCCTGCTAAAAGTGCTGCTCGCAAAGTGTACCCGTGGGATCACATGCTCAGGAGCCTGGGCAAGCTGCCGGTGAATGTGGACGAGCAGCCCGAATGCATGTGTTGAAACCCAACTCTTTCTTGAAACCTGCCGTGCTCACTGGACTTGCGAATCTCATTTCTCGATAGATCGGTCTGGCACCCTGGGAATATTTTTTCCCAAATGTCTCTGGGTATTAACTGGTAGAGCTTCGTGGCAACGTGAAGGCGTCGTTTGCAAGCTGTGTTGTGAATTAAGCCCGGCTAGGTCAACAACGCAAGGAGTTGTGCGGTCCTGTTGTGCTTGCGCGACAGGAACTCTTCGCGTTCCGGATAGGAGCTCAACCTGCACGTAAGCTGACATCCCGATGAACCCTAGTTAAACCCTGCCCAAAAACCTCCAAGTCACGAAAGCTCGCTGAACTAGGCTTGAGTTATGTTCTGTTTTCAAGTTTAGCAGTAAGGCCGGCCAGGGGCCGGAAACCTGTCGACTTTACAATTTTTCTTGACGGATACGGCGTTGGGGGGGGGGGGGGGGGGNNCGTAGATAGGGATACGAAACTGGCTTTTCGGGGGAGAAGGGAGGGAATCGCGATTGAAACATCGGTCGAAGACTCACTTAGCCTTCCAGTACGTGCGTGCTTGAACTGAGGCTTGTTTTGTGTGGGTGTGTGTAAACACATTAGTGGACGTTGTTATTATGCGGGCATGGATGCTATGGTTTTCGGATGTGCTCGAAGGTGTGGGTTATCATAATTTGGGTATGCATGTGCCGCTTTTCGGCATGGTTCCGAAAATGGTCATAATTATATTATGGTGTGGGCATGGGAGCGCTGGTGTTCGCATGTACTTGCAAACGGACGTTTTCCGGATCTCACGCGCATGCTCTGTGTCCCGCGCTGGCACATGGACCAATGGAATCTGATTGATCTTGGCTGGTATGGTGTTGGCATGGGCGGACTGGCTCTAAAGGGATGCGCCCGCAGATGCTATGCAAGGCCGTGGTTGGAATCACTCCATGTGCAAACCTTTACCACGCGTGCATGGCATGGTACGCATCAAATCATGCTTAATGGCTGCGTTAGACCCAGGAGCGTCCACCGACTCACATAATGTTTCGTTGTTGCATCAACCCCTCTTACTCATTGACATCCTGCTAGGTAGTGTCATGAACCCTCCTTCATCCTCCTTGTCTCACTCGGCCAGCTTTCGTTGGCCTCGGCTCGCCGCTCCAGTCGTAGTTGGCTGCTCGCATGAAGTAGCCCATCAAGTTGCTCAACGAACTCAGACGCCTCGCCTGGATCCCAAGCTGCGAGAGCCGAAGTGAGCTGTGCATGTGCTTCCAGGCTAGGTGTTGACCTGCTGACGATCGCCGGCCACAAGCTCTACGCGCCGAAAGGCGTTGGCGCAGCCCAGATGCAAGATAAGTTTGGCAGGCAGCCAAGGCAGAGGTCGATACCGTTGTCCTTGGATTTGCATCCCGCTGCCAAGCTCAGGCCCTCTACAAGCGCTCGACAGTACCGGCCGCAAGCCGAGATCATGCGAGACGTCACGATGCAATTACCTGGCAGACTGCAACATCAAAGCCGCGGTCGGAGTACGCCGGAGTGCCTGCTAGCCACTCATGTTCCGCTGATGCAT
Organism: Symbiodinium necroappetens; assembly: GCA_905231915.1. Taxonomy (NCBI): domain Eukaryota; class Dinophyceae; order Suessiales; family Symbiodiniaceae; genus Symbiodinium; species Symbiodinium necroappetens. The sequence goes on from CAJNJA010098918.1 coordinate 4,113, forward strand.
CTTCGCTGCGGTGGCGTCTCGGTTGTTGTAAGTAAAGAGCTGTGCGGCGGCAGGCTGGCAGAAAACACCGTGGCAGATTAGCAGATCCGGGCTTTGCAGCAAGAGTGGATGGAACCAAGAGAAGGCAACGTTCGGAAGGCTTTTGAAATGGTACATCCAGCCAGAGGTCCAAAAGCAGACAGCGCTGTGCGAAATACATCAAAATACAGGGCCCAGAGGCTTCGGACTCCAGCAAAACTACCATGCCGAAACGCACTAAGGGGTCCAAGTGGTGCTATCTGTGTTCACTCGCATGGTGCCATGCCACCACGAGGACTTGCCGGCATTGCTGCACGGAGCCGGCCAGGCCCCTCGGCCTCATCAAGCTGCCACGTGCAAACGGGTGGGGGGGCGGGGGTAGCTAAGCCGGTCAACTCGACTGGCCCTTGCCATGCTTGTCCCAAATGCAACTGTACCTGAAGGAATCTGGGCGTCGTGCAAGCCGGACCCTCAGTAAGAACCAGGGTATTCGTAGCTCTTGTCAGATGTGGCCAGGCACAGAGAATGTCATCCACATCGTTGGGCTCGGCGAGGCGCGCTGCTGCCGTGCCATTTTGCAACACCCTACGCATAAGGTTCTGTTGAAGTTGAACTGTTCCAGCCTTGCAGGTTTGCAAGATACATCAAAACGCACATGTGCCGTCAACGTCACCCAAGTATGAAGCCCCAGGCGAGCGTCCAGGACAAAAACAAAGCATGTGGACCAAGCAAACCGTCAACCAGAAGTCATGGGATCTTATTATCTTTTTTGCGTGCAAGCTAGAAACATCCTGTGGCATATCGGCAAGACTTCCCGTTGCAAAAACGACTGGAAATTTGAAGAAAGAGGTCCCGCCGCGAGCCAGACGTCCCCGCACTGCAAAGGGTGGGCAAGATTGTCGGAAATGCCTGATGCGCAGCACACGCAAGCATAACAGGCATGCCGGATTGCACATCGGGATTTGGCAAAGTGTGGCCCTTAAGCCTTAAGCTGCCTTGTCCAACGTTGTGCCTGAAGTGGATCATCGTCAGGCCAGCAGATGCACAGAGTCGGCATGCTGTTGAAGCTCAGGAACGCGAAACACATGCGCCAGATGAGAGACAGGCCGCAATTCAGTTCTTGTTAGAGAAGCTCGGCGGCTTCCAGCTTTCATTCAAACCGACTCGCATGTTATATCGATCCTTCTGAGACATTCCGACGCCCACGTGTGCGACAGGCTTCATGACCAGCTTTCGAAGCGCCTCTTGCCGTTGTTGAGTTAAGACGTTTTCTGAGAGCCGCTTTCGGTCTGGAAAGGCCCTGATCTCTCCGTACCGGCAGTAGCGAGAATCTTGTTTTCAAGTCAGGTTTGGGCTCAAGGGTCCGGGCCCCAGCCAGAACGTGTCTCAACCGCCTCCTACGTCGCACGCCCCTTTGGAGGCACATTTGATGAGGCGAAATGGTCCGAGTGAGGCTTGGTGACTGCCGAAGCAGCCCGAGCAAAACACAGCGAGGGTTGGAACACGGAGTTTTGGAGCGGCCATGGTTGGATGAGCTGTGATCAGCTGCCCTGGCTTGTGCCTGCTCGCACATTCACGAATCTCTATAAAATGTTTTGCCCAGAGTTGCAAGTTGTCAGGCCAGATTGCCGAACACCCTCTCGGCTTCCTTTTTCAAGGCCTCGCCGAAGATAGATGCATGCCATGAGAGCAGAGACAGCGCCGCTTCACTGTGTTGCTTCGTGGCCGCAGGTGGAAGCAAACACGCTGCTGTCGGAGGCTTCCTGCCCAGCTACAGATGCCACAAAGCAGCTTCAAGTTACAAGTGCTCCTACCTGTAATGGTGTACGGGGTTGATCGGATGCCCTCGCAGAACTTTCCCCAGCTTCCTGGCAGCTCTGTAGACCTATTGGACTTCGGACCGCGAACAGAGGTCGGCGATGATGTTGCCGCTTCTGCCGGAGCAGCATGCCACAGCAGCTAGACAAATAAGGCATTCCATATTGGCCTTCCGTAGCCTGCGCAACTGTCAATGACAGCATGACATGCTCTCAACAGCTTGAGGCGATGAGGTGCACATGTCCCACGTTCTGGAGGCCTGGCGAGGTTGGGGAAGGCATGTCGAGATCCGAAATGTGCCTCGCCAGGCCATGGCGGTGAGCAAGGCTGGACCCTCACTCTGTTTGGGAAGAGCTCGCATTTTCCATCGCAGCGAGGAGTGGGCCATGGGAACCTGCCGCTTCACCGTTGGCAGAGAGACAACGCCTGCCGAGGTGCAGACTGTGAGAGGGGGTGTAGTAGTTAGTACGCATAGTTTAAGCCGACGTTGTGCGTCCCATGCATCCTATCGTGAAATGACAGAGCCTGCCGCCCGTGGCTTGGAGAGCACATTTGTGCTAAGAATTGCTTAGACACGGTAAGCTCATCCAGCTCCCGAAGTGAATTCCCACATACTCCGCCAGTAGGTATTCCTCGGTACGGTTGGCCTGGGGGCTGGGGAATGGGAAATTTGTCGAGTTTGTTTCCCCAGCCTGCTGCCTCTGGACGGATCGTCGTAAAATGCTCCGGGCTGGCACGGAAGCAGCCTGGGCCTAGGCCAGAAGCAAAGAATGTGCGAGGAAAAACGCTTTAATTTGGTTCTGTAAGTGGTGGCTTGTGACGATGCCCAAGCCCTACGACGTTAGCCCTGCCAGAGCGGATTCTGTGCCCCTTTGTTTGCAGATCGACCGGGCTGCTTTGACTATCGCGTCCGCAGTGTGCAGGCGGGCGAGTCTGGCGACTGTCTTTTCCTGCTGGTTTTGATGCCTCAGCCAGCCTTCCCAATTGCACACTTTCAGAAGTTTGTCTGGCTCATTCTGAGTCAGGAGCCTTGCTGCGAAACACTTCCCGTGGGACTGTTGTATACTGTAGCAAGTCGAAGCGGGTTGTTCCGCTTCGACTGTCATCCAAGATCCGCGAGCCCTATCGACGGCAGCGCAGTACCCGAGCTACAACTTGGCCCGCACAGCTTCAAGCTGAAGATGTCAGGCTCATGCCGTCGGAGAATGGGGCCGAGGAGCATGATGCTTTCTCTGAGCTTCAGTTTCGACCTCATGGAGTGCTTTTTCATGCACATGCCCGGAGGCCCAAGATGATGTTGACAGAGACTTGGAGGAGGCCAAGTCGAGTAATGCCGCTCTGTACACTGTACACTGAAAGCAGGCTGCAATCACAGAGCTCCTCTCCCTCTTCCCTCTTTTTTTTTCCCACACCCCTAATAATCAAAGCGCATTGGGACGAATCCTGAAATCATCCCTGCCCTTTAAAACCTCTTGTGAATTACGTCGAGGGTTTCGAGGCTTAAGAGCAACAGCAAATGCAAGAGCAGAGCGGGAGTAAGAGCAAGAGCAGGAGCAATAGCAAGAGCAAGAGCAAGAGCAGGTGCAAGAGACACAGCAGAAGCAGGAGCAAGAGCACGACCCTCCAAAAGTGGCAGTTGAGATAAAACTACCCCTTAATAATCAACTACTGTCGGAGTTTTTATTGCGGGGGAGAAACGATTATCCCGAGACTAGCGAGACCACGTCGCCTGACCAGCAGGAATCATGCGCCCTTCAAGCCACTGCAGCCACAATGAGAGAGAACGAGGGATTGTAGAAGAGAGTTCTGTTGTCTGTCGAGCTCCTTCCTCTGCAGATGGACCCGTCCTCCGTGAAGCTCACACGGTTTACCCACGGCATGGGTTGCTTGGCTTTGACCCTTTGGTCCGTTTGAAGGCAGCTAATTATACAGTAGTGGTGTGCACGGCAAGTCACTTCTCCAACGTACTGCGTGTGTTGTCCCTTTCGAGATTCAAGACGAGCTGTTGCTGTTCTTTGTTCCGGATTCCTGAGATGATCTGGTGGGGACGTTTGTCGCATGCAGGATACACGAGATGCACTGGGTCATTTTGCCCTTAAACCCTGCGTTTCGACCATACTCCCATTTCTGCGATTGTGCATGCCGCAGGATTTACAGCCAGCCTGTTGGCCAGGCAAGGCAATAAGACATGTAGATACGCTTGTAGACAGCAGAGCTGATCGTTCCTTGACATCTCAAGACCAGTCAAAACCCATGATTATGCCCCCGGCGGCTGGAAGCCGGCCCATTTATCTGAACTCACGAAAGTGGCATTGAAGATCCAATCCAAACGTCAGAAGGGGCATCTGACAAAGGCAAACACAGTCCGCACAATCCAGCCGCAAGCAACCCAAACCCGCTTCGACTGTCTCAATGCCGCATCAAAGCTATGCGGGTGACGGTCAGCTCGACGGCGGACAACTGCGACTCTCGCTTCAAGTACTGGAACTTGCAAAGGGCTTTCGATCTGCACTCTGGCTCATTGCAACGCCAGATACGTTTTCCCTTGCCTTTCAACACAGCGCCCTTCCCGTTCGGACGGCAGGTTGATTCGGGTTTGCTGCCTTTGCCCCCGGCGCCCATTGGAGTTTGGGGAGTTTCGGAAGATGCGGGATCATAAGCAGTTCAAGCTTCGGGCCGCGCAGGACACGACATGTCACGACTTACGATTTTTTGCCCTTCAGCCACTTGCTGCCTGGTGTTCATTACACTCAAAACTCTGCAAGGAGGGATGGGTGCTGGAACTCGAAGTGTCCGAGAAGACAACAGCTGTTTGGCATCAATTTTGAATCAGATGCACGCGGTGCTCTGCTGCCTAAATGTGCCTACTGAGGTAAGGGGCCAGCACAAGTTGATGTCAGAACGACGACATGAAATAGCGGAGTGATATGATTCATCACGAGTTCTGCAGCACGGAAATCAGGAACCGAGCCCTGCCTGAGGTGGCTGCACTCAAAAAACTGCTGGCAGGGCCACCCCACTTTCTCGGTGTTGTGGCAGGCACCAAGGTACTGCTGCTTGTCTGAATTTCTGAGTAAACTCGGTCGCCTGAGTTGTGTCAAAGCCGGCGCTTCAGGGCAACTTGCCAAGACTTTTCATTCATGGAGTCAATCGCTCTCAGGTTTCGTAACAATGGAGCCCTGGCGGCACCACCCGGAGTGAAGCTGTAAGCCGGTCCACAGCCCTCACGGGTGCCGGCGAGTGCATGCATCTATTGGAGTAGTTGAGTAGGGCCGCGACAAGCGCCGGGGGCCTGTGTGCCACTGCATGCAGCCAAGGTGTCCTGACAACTTTGTTCAACAAAGAGATTGTACATAGCCACGCACTCTGGCTGCATCTCATGAGCACGTGCGCCCATGTGGAGCAGACTCCGCGAGACGCGAGAGCAGTGCGCTCCGGACAGTCGCTCCAACACTCACAAGTTGCGCTAAGAGCCAGGTGACGCTACTCAACGCCGCTGAGCTGACCCAAGGGGGTTCTATGTTGGCTAGGCAGGACCGAAGGCTCAGCAAACTACCTTTGTGCTATCAAGTCTTGCAAGAGTTGTCGTCAACATTATGCCACCATCTTTATGCACCGGAGTAATTACGGTATTGCGTGCAGAGTCTGTTTTCATGGCTGACCACAGCCCAGAAACGAATCAAATGCTCTCGAGGTCAATGATGACAGAATGTTGCCATTCCCGGCCGACTTCCTTTGGGGTGCAGCGACAGCTGCGTATCAAATTGAGGGTGCAGTGTCTCAGCCGTCAAGTTCAGACATCCATGTCCTCTTCAGGGAAGCGTAATCCTTTTTGGCAGTGTCAAGCTACAGGCTCTAAGTCTACCAGTGCGTTAGGAGCACTTCACTAGGCGACTGGGCTCGGTGGTGCTGGGTTGGGAGTCTGAGTTTGTGTACTGCAGGCAGACAAGGAGGGACGAAGTCCTAGCATTTGGGACACGTTCTGCTCCATCCCGGGGAAAGTGCACAATGGTGATTCAGGTGCCGTGGCATGAATGGTGAAGCAACCGTGTCAGTGACAAGATCTCAGCCAAGCTTGAGGCATCCACTTGCAAGTAGCTGGCCCTCCAAGCTTTTCCTGACACCCGACTGCTGCTGTGCCCTGAATACGCGGCATCCTCGAGATTGTTCTGCGTTTGCGGCAGAAGAGTCCGAGTTTAACAGTACCCGTGACCATGGGCCATCCTCGCGCGTCAAAATGCTGATGCCATGTATCCCGGACTAGTGAATTTCCTGTGATTCGAGAGGTTTCCAACATGTGCTTTGTGTATGCGCAGATTAACAACGCGAGAATTGTCTCAAGTCAGGCGACGTGGAATTTCATTTTTTCATGCCATGGATTGCTCTGCGACTCTGCAGGGAATGTGTTAGCTCCCTTGCGAGCAGCACGGTTGCCTAGTCAGCCTAGTCGTGGCAGTTTGTTTTCAACAGCACGTAGCATTCCAACCATCCTGGAGCACCCCTAGGCCTCCAAGACCACACCATGCGAACCGCACTGTGCCCAGGAACAACCGCACTGTGTCGGTAGCCCGAGCTTAGAAGAGTCGGTCTGCACGACACTATGGCTGGAGCACGATTGCAGGAGGCGGAAACGCGCTTGGACTGTGGTGGGAAGCGATGCTCATCCCGGCACGGTGGGAGCACGATTCTGATTGTCGCCAAATGCCGAAACCCGTTGGATCGACGGGACTTCTAGGTTCTATCTAGACCACAGCTGCTAGACCGGACTGCAGCGGCGGTGCCATTACTACCGCACGTCAGTATGGTGCTGGAAGCGCGATTGTGCAATGGATCGGCCCTCCGGCGATTTCAGTCGAAATTTACACCGTGCAACTGACGTCAGAACCCATCATTAGGGACAACTTGGTAAACCAGAGCCAACAACTGCCTCAGGCAGAAACGCTGCTGAACAGGGGCTAAAGGCATGCACAGCACATCTTCCCCGTAATCAGTCATGATCGTATACATGCAGAACGTCTTAGCAGCCCAGCCCTTGCTAGTTGAGAGTCGTGGTTTGGAGTTTGTTCCGTCCTTTTGCAGACATGCAAGTGGAAGCTGACGCTCAACGTGCTGCAGCTGGAGTTTCCCCAGCATACTGCACGACTGAAAACAAACGTACGAATGTTCGTTGGGGTATTGGGCAAGCACGCTTGGCATGCGGTTCGAGACTGAAGACAGACTTTTGTGCAGGAGCTCATGCTTGTGAACACTACTACAGCAGCTCGGAGGTTGTTAGTAACCGTTTTGGCACACTGTGCGCAAGTAGGCAGGACCCAACTAGGTCGACCAACGATGATTGAACTAGGATACTGGAGTAATGAGACGCAGGACCGCTGCTGAAGAACCACCTTCCCCACTTGCTCAGGATGGTCTGATGATGCTAAACTCATGAAAGACCTGGGACAGCTTGGCCCGCAATCAGACGGTTAAAGGTCTAAAGGTCACCTCAACCTAAGTATTCGCAGTCTAGGCGCAGATTCCGCAGAGGCTCGCCGCGCCTCGCGGACCTCCACCTCTCGGTTGGCTGAAGAACTGTTTCGCATGTGCAGAGCGGAACAGGGTAGTTTGCCGACTCACAGTGCTGCAGCTGCTCATTTTCGGATCTGAACAGGTATACTATTTGCTAGCATAGCATGAAAGCATCCTTAGCTCGACTTGGCGCCAGATTCGCCACTCAGCTCAGGATTGAAAGCATATCGTTTCTCTATCTCCTGGTCGAGGTCGCTTCGTCTGCTTGATTGCCTAGATTTGAGCATTGATGTCGGCATCACATTGCCCAATAATGCAGCATGCACCCCCCAGGTTGCTCCCAGCCGGTACGGGCAAACCGAACCAAAGAGCTGTCGATTTCTACCAGTCGCTGTTGTCAGAGCCGCTTGCCTGCACCCCCTGCCAAGAAGCACCGTGAAGCTGCATCTCCCTCAGCGCCAGTTCATAGACATAAGGCTCTGCAGCAGTGGGAGACTCTGCAGCACCAGTTCTGAAAGTCGCTGCGTTTCCGTAGGGTGATCTGGCAAGACCAGGGAGGAGCGGGGCATGGCCAAGTGAAGTGCTGAGGATCACTCCCGTCGTCACCCTGTACCACTGGGATCTTCCACAATGCTTGGAAGACAAGCAGCTTCTCTTGCAGCGATGGGCAGCAGTAGCAAAGACGAGAGACTGAAGTGCCTGTTGACATGCAATCTTTTATTTGCATAAATCATGATAAATTTGATAGAGCTGTCGAGATACATGTCCAATCGCTAGTTTACGTGAAAATCAAGAAGTCGCTCATGTGACAATGCGGACAGACTGCGGGGCTTGTGCTCGCATCTCCTTTTCTGATGTGACTTGCCGTCCAAAGGTACGGTGGATGGCTGTCTCGCCAGGCCAGACTTGGTCAGAGCATACACGATTATCCCAAACCTCCTGAACTGTGCCAGTATCCAGAACCCGGTCGGCTGTTCCAGCATGTCATGCAGTGTGTTGCCGCTTCTGTGATAGTCGCTACATTTGTTTACGAAGCACATCCCTTATCATGAAAACACTGTCTGCACAAACACTTGGAAACATCCCCGCCTGGCAAAACTAAAGTCACGACAACTCCCCCGGGCTAAGAGCTTTGTTCAACGTGCCCCTGGGATTCTTTTGTGGGGTTTGGAGGAGGGGGGAGTTTTCGATGGTTTCTTGGGCTATCCCCCTTGGGGCTGGCCGGGAGCGCATTGCCACGAGACGAGCGGTCGAGTCTTGCTTTGGTCTCTTTTGCCAAGGTTTGGGTGGGAGAAACGGGTCTATTCTGATGCTGCTGATGAAGCTGCTTGCTCGTGTCTCCAGATTCTTTGCGCATATTGGGCAGCATTGACACATGGGTTCTTGTGAGTGCGCTACCTTTCATGGGCATTTGTCCAGCTCATTGTCTATGATGTTGTGGGTTCAACATTGGACCATGAATCTGCCGTGCAAGCGATGTCGTGAACCGCCCGTTCTAGAGCCGCTTTTGCTAGAAGAAGCCGCACAGGGCAAAGACCCCTACTAATGGCTCTTACAACCGTCATGTAAGTGCTGCTTCTTTTCTCATTTCGCGAGATGCAGAGCATGCAGTTTCCTGGCAGTTCTCAACATTCACAAATCTTGTCAGTCTCTCCCAGTTCTGTGTCACTTGTCACTAGCCTTGTAAAGATAGAGCTTTCGTCCGAGCCCCTGGCTCTCAAGCCATTGGCATGTTTTTGTTGGCTCTGTCTTGTGAACACCAAGGGGTTGGCGATGTGGTGTGGTGATGATACTCTGGAGATTGCACAAGAGCCGATGTTAAAAAGGAGCAAGAGCCCAATAGTAAAAACACTTGTCGAGTGTTTATTGGCTGTTTCCCCTCGTTCAGCATTCGGGGTGGGATAATGATAAAGCTGCCACGCACGCCTTACAAGAAATGCCACATTGCGAGGTGCTTGATGACTTTGAGTACTATGCATCCGTGTGCTTCGATTGCTTCGGAAGCGGCTCGGCTAATCCTTCGCTTAGGTCCGTTCTACTGGAGCTTCAAAACAGTGGGAATTGCACCAATGATGGCCTGCAGACACAGGGTGTCGGCAAAAGGGAAGTAAACGAAATCAAGCATTCGCCTGATCACATCATCACGACCTGAGCCTGGTCAGACCCCGTCCTCTAGAGAATGTGAACGACCCCCTGACATGCGACAGAGCTCTCACTTCTTCTAGGCAGGCAGTGCAGGCATACGGACCGTATAAAGGGCCGTGCATGGGCTGTAAGGGCATTCACGCAGAGCAGAGCAGCCGGAGAATACACTTGTGCATGCCATCATTGGCAAAGCTGCGCGACCATGTTGTGAGTGCTTAAGGCTGGTGGCCTAGTGCAGGTGACTGCTTGAGTAAGCTACTTGGCTTCCTCCCTTGAGCCATGGGTTGCCATCCTGCGCTTTGCGAAGCTTGCCACGATGAGGCCCCTGGATTGAAATGGCGTGTTCTGCTCACTGCCTGAGTTGTTGTCGCTTTGGGTGCGGTCAATTTGAGCCATGCCTCCGTCTCTCTCAACAGTAACCCGGGCAACATTGCAAGCACCATTGCACAGGCACAGAATTCCAAGCCGTGTGCAGCACTGATGCAGCGCTTGCCTGGAACTTTCGACGTCTTCCTGGGGAAGAAGCCTTTGGCGGCGGCGACTTGGCAGTGGCAAACACATCAAGCAACCCAAGTTTGTCAGAGCGCTGCGGCTCCATTCCGCCCAGGAGCCAAGGTTTCCTTCGGAGTTCGAGGCCAGGGAATCTCAGTGTTGGGGTGTTGGGGCTGCACGATGTCTTGCGCGTGGGGACGGGGGACTTGTACACCTTGCGCCACTACCCATGTCCTACTTTTCATACTTGTGCTTCGCGCCTGAACAACCTTAAGACACAGGCAAGTCTGCTGCATATCATGTGCCATCCCAGAAATGTCCTGGGGGCTTGGTCATTGGTGCAACCGTTTCTGGCTCAACCAGGAAGGGTCGCTGGTGAAGTGCCAGAATGCAGCTTCAACAACACGTTGGAGCTCCCTATAGCAGTGAGACCCGTCTCATTCCAGCCCCATGCTTACAACGATCCAAACAGAAACTGGCCAAGCAGTCACCGATCGGCAAGCTATGTGCCCGATGGGCGCATCCGTGTCGGCGAGCGATGTCGAAAAAGGGAGCAAACAAGCTGAGGAGCTCCAAACCTCATGCAGACATCTCAAACTCAATAAGCTCTGTGCTCTACTGGCAGCCACTGTCATGCGCCACAAATAAAATGCCTTCGCTAAAGGTCGCAAAGCTTGAGCATTGCTTAGCGTCCCTGCATCTCCCCTGGCTTGTATTGAACGGAAAATTCCATGCTATGTGAACGCCACCGTTGCCTGGCAAGTGGATCGAAAGAGAGTTTGGCTGTGCAGCGTTGCGAGTGCTGAAAGAGCGTCGGGTACAGGCGGCAACACAACCTCTCTTCAAGCAGCACAGTCTGTTCTTTAGAACGGCTGTCCTGTCCAGGAGCACGTCCGAAACATCCGAAACACCCGAATATGGTGATTTCAGGAAAGAGGACCGCCCAGCAGGTGCCATGCCATGAAGACTTCTCCTTTTCCCGCTTTGCTGCGAAGGACTTCCTGGCTCCGAGCATGGAGGCAGAGGGCTGCCCTGAACTCCAACTCTTTGCTCATGGGTGTTCAAACAGTTCTGACGAGGCCGTGGGAGTCTGCGGCGAGGCTGGTGAGGCTGTTGGACGACCGATGCTGGGGCCACAAAGACGGACCGTGACGGAGTTCTGGGCCGGAACCTGTAAAGTATACGAGTCTCCCCGACAAAGTGGTCCAAATCTGCCCCCCACCAACTTGGAGTTCCTGCGTTAGAGCTTGGAGCTCTGTCGAATGATGGGCCAGTCGTTCAAACAAAACTCAACAAAGAGTCGGGAGTCTTCACGGAAGGCTTTGCGTAAAGATCTTCGGCTTGTTCAGCATCTCCAAATTGAGAGATTGACCAAGGAAAGGTGCAAACAAGCTGCGCCCTTCGATCGGAGACCAGGCGACTGAGGTCCGCGAGTAGAAATGACAGGGCTTTTTGATGAAGACCGTGTCAAGTCTCGTAGCCTGTTCGGAGGTGCCAGCGCTAGGGAAAGGTGCCAACAAGCTACGAACCTGCAGCGGCGACACGTTGCCGGAGGAGCGGGCTTCCACATCCAAGTGCGGGGTCAGTTGGAATGTTGAGGCGAGTGGCCAGTTCGACAAGTGTTGCCAACCACGCTTACGTGTCATGACGGATCGCGAGAGCCATGGAGTAAGCGATACTTTTTGGGTTCGTCCTTAAACGATTCCCTCCTGTATCCGCATCCTGCATCGGCGCAGGGAAGATCGGGGAAGTGTCCCAGCAGAGAACAGTGGACACTCAAATTGAGCATGCAATGCAGCCGCACGAGCAACACTCTGTGTCATCAAGCCCTTCGCAGACAGCGCACTGTCTTTGCAAAATGAACGAAGTCCATGGAAATATAGCTCTGTCACATTAAAGAGTACGTGAATCGGGCCTAAAGTTCGAGTGCAAAGCCGGCATGCAACATGCCGGCACCAGAACGGGGAGAACGGAAGGCATCCAGCCATAGGCAACAACCAGCAAAAGCCTGAGGGAGATGCCCACGAAGCAGAAACGGCATAGCTTGCAGGTCGCATTCTAGACTCTAGAATTGCTGATGTTTGCAAGCAAGACAACATCATGCCATCCCAAAAAGTCTTTTCTCTGCCGGCACGAGCTGCTGACACGTAGTCCAAAGACAGGAGTCACAGGAGTGGATCACGGCACCTGTCCCGACCGAGTTCTGGCGAGCAGCATCAATCCAGGCAGGGGCAGCACCTAATTTCGGGCAACCCCAGGCCCATGGTGCGATGTTGCGATCTTGATGATCTTGTTTGGGCGGGGATGTGTTGAATTGAAAACCGGGAGTGTCGCGTGATGTGCAGCCCACCTGTCTCTTCTCACGCAAGCTAGCTCTGTGATGCCCTGTGGAGCTTGCGGGAGTTGCCGTTTACCATTCACTTAGGTAGTAAAGAACTATGCCAAAATTGCGTACAGGACCTTATCTGGTCCGTTCACAATAGTCAAAGGGGCGAAGGCAGGGGCCCCTGCAAATGATTGATTTAGAGCCAATAACCCCTCCCCCCACCACAAACAAGGTCCCGACAACATTGTTTCAGGTGCGGGGGGGGGGGGGCGCCCACTTTGGTCCCCCCCCCCCACCTCAAGGTCCATCATGGTCCATCTGCTTAAGCAACATGGCAACTTGTGTTTTGTGCTCACGTTGCCGAGTGCGTCTACGTAGCAGGTTTCACGTCTGGCCCCTCAGTAATTAGCTAAGCTGCCACCAGGACAGATCGAAGCTGCTCGTAGATGGTCGAGTCATTGCTTGCGCAGGGACACTCCGACGCAGAATGAGGTCGGTCAAGGCGTTACGATACCACAAGGGCGCATCTGTGGGCCAATGTGAAGCAAATAATGGTATCTTCTTGCAGGCTCAAGCTTCGTTGCACTACATACGTGCTTGCATCCACATTGCCCAAGCTCCGTCGACTCTGGTTCGTTTCTTTGCCCTCCCTGGCTTCTCACATTCAGGACAAGGCGCAAAGACGCTGTCCGGACTGGCGAGTCTTCATCGGTGGTTGCTGGCGCTGCCAGCCCTGCAACAAGATCGTCGATGAGCTGTGCCTTGACGGCGAGTTATGGTGAGCTGGACACGGAGGTTTAGCCTGTTGGTTGGTGATTTGTGCATTGGGGGATGTTTGACTCATGCTTTGTGATGCCCGGTCATGGCATCACAGGACTTGGTGCTACTGTACCAATCGTGCCAACTGCTGAAAGCTTTTCGTGTTATTCAGCAGACACGGTGGCTGCAACCTGATATTGAGTTCCGCATGGACCTGCGGAGGCATGTAACCACAGAGCTTCACAAGACCAGGCCGGGAAGCAGGCAAATGTTTGCAAAAGCAGAACGCGCACGTCGTCTGCTCGACAAAGCCAGTTCCATTGCAAATTTCTCGTCTCCTTGGAAGCTTGTGAGCAGGTACTTGTAGAAGGATTCGGTCGTATTTAATCAATCCGGCAGCCGTTGGGAGCGTGGGATGGCACGCTCCACGCAGGTTGGCTCGCTGGCAAGAGGCCTCGGCTTAGCATGGGTTGGAGACCGGACATCTTGAGAGCAGAGATCCCGAACTTGGCTGTCGCCTGTTGCCGTCAGTTGGCGTTTGGTGACCCCTGTTGCACATTCCAGCCTCCTCTATACTTGCGCACTAGACTTGTTTCTCGGCTGCGCGCAGGCCCAAGAGCTGGAATCATGTGGCCACAGGCTCAGCCAACCAGAGGATAGAGTGCAGTGGTTAGTGGTTGCTGTTGCAGCTGGCTGAGCACGAACGGGTTCCCGGTAATCTAAAGGAGTGTGACCTGATAGCATGTTGGGACAAGCTTGAGGCTACAAGACACCTGAGCTGCCATACTTGGCCTATGTTCCTCATGCCACTTGCCGTCCTGCACAGATTTTGTTTTCATCCCAGTGTCGTTGCCAGCAGCTTCAGTTGCAGTGTGAATGCACGAGCCTCCCGTAAGGCTTTGGCGGAGTGGCCCTCGGGCACGGTCTCACAGAAAACGCTTTCGTGGAAGCTGAGGAAGACGGATCCAGATGGCTGATGTGCCTTCTGTGTCGAAAGAGCGGCAAACCGAAGGGCACTTGGGTGACGGATCCCGCATCCCATTCAGGAACGCATCTTGGCCTTCAGGAGCCACAAGTCACGGGCCTCGACGATTTCATTCCCCAGCCGCGCCGAGACATTCACGCTAGGTGCATTTCCAGGAATCGGACATGAGGCATCTGAGTCGGATCACCCATCTTGAGCTCTGGCGTCCTGCTCACTCACCGACTCGCTCACTCACAAACTTCGTGTCCAAGCTCAAGCTCAGGCATGAGATGCCCGAAGGTTCCAAGGAGCATCGCCGCAATCTCCAGACACATGGCAACAAGTGTGACATCATCAGATGTGTGTCGCACCCATCTAGGACCTAGGAACTCCGTTAGTACAGCGGTGTTTGTGTTGGAAGTTCTGCGAGGTCATCAGTTGGTTTCTGCCGTCTCCGATGCAAGCGCTGAAGCATTTAGAGGGCATCTCTATCTTCCCAGTGCAAGAAATATTGCAGTCGTCATGGTTTAAATGTTTCGATTCCAAGCTTCGACACTGGCAGCAGGTACTCTTCGTAGCTCGTAGGCCTATAGCAAGTATGGCAGGGTGGCCTGGGCCTGTCTATCCTATTCACGTAATTGCCCGAGGAATTATCCTCCAGACCACCCCTGGTATGTGGAGAACGTGACGCTGGCGCGCATCGAGTACCACCCGATGGACAAACGGGATAAATCCTCGGCTCACTGCCCAAGCTCGAGAAATCAGGATGACCTGGGCCCCGCCACCCTTAAGTTATGTAGGGAGCCGATGCCGATACTACTCGTAGTCAGACGCTCCATGCTGTCAATGCCAGGACAGGGACGTGTCAAATGAGCCTGACCATCGATCGCCTCGATGTAGCTATGAGGCGGAGCCTTGCGCACCTTGCCCGGTCATTTTCCGACTGGTGTCTGTTGTTGGTTCAAGAGTACGAAAACTTGCTGAGTTCATGAGGCAGCTGACGAGGTGACGGAGCCCAGTACGCAGAAGCGGCCGCCTCGGCAAGAAATGAGAAAGTCGTACTCAACGCAAGGATCGGCAAGGACTTAGTTGTTCAACTTGTGAATCTGGGTGCAACGGATGAGGCAAAGTGATAGGATTGCTGGGGGTGAACATTCCTTGTGCTCAGCACGGAAAGCCGAGTCGCAAAAGCTAAGGAACAAGCTCTCAGACGAGTACCGAGAACTAGCCGATGACCCAGACAACAGAGGAGGCAGCGAAGCAAAGACGTGGCTGCAAGTTGAGCAGCTGGACTGCAACGATCTTGGCCCAAGTTTGTAAGAATCTGCAAGAAGCCTGGAACTCGCAAGCCTTGATGATCCTCTGGACAGATAGTCACCTCAGGGAATTGAGGGGGAACCCATGCCGTGCTATTTTTGGGAGTACACCAGACAGCAGGAGACGGCAGCTTCCTCCGGACTGGGAAAGTGCCTGCGACAGCGACTCTTGGCTGGCACATGGGCGCGGGATCGTGCATAGCTTCTGAGAGATGGCTGCACACAGTACTGGGATGCCGAGGCCTTTGCTTTGGACTCCGCCCCTTTCCCTTACCCCCTCCTGTCCACGCCTCTAGGCCTAGCCTCACTGTGCTGAGAGAGGATGTTCCCAGCATTTTTATGTCTCGCTAGCTCAGGAGGGCAATACATATTACTACCACTGCAAGGACCGTGTGCCGCAGTGGCAGCCGCTTGGAATCTGTTGCTATCGATTGATTTTCTGCTTCGGCATTCTGTCTGCTGCAGCTTTTCGGTCAACGATTAGCCGCTTCGGATCACGCTTCAGTGACGATTCTCTCAGAAGGTCTCAAGACCCAAGATCATGTCCTTACTGTACAGCAGTCGCTCAGAGCAAGGAGTCAGGAGTGGGGTGCTAAAAATGTTTCAGTACGTTGTTTTCAGTGCGCTTGGAACACAAGCTTGCCTCGGTTTTGATACGTCCTGAGGTTTCCAATGACGAGTTAGTCGTGCTACAGTGAGTGGCAATTTGGATGAGCAGAGCAAGAGCGCTTGATTTCAAAGTCGCGTTCGAGCCATGCGTGAGTCGTGCAAACCACAGCAAAAGTCAAAAATAGGAATGACAGAGCAATGCTATGGTGCAAAGGGAAAGAAGAAGCAGTACGTGAAACGTGCGCGAGCAGCTTGCCGATAGCTTGTGCAATGACTTGTGTAGTCAGGAGCTGCACGGCTGCAGACGCACACAAAGAGACGAAAGACGGTCACTGTCAGCTGGGGTCAGAACAGGCGTTTTTGGGATGACTTGGATTTCAGTGTCCGGTTAAGGTCCGCGGGTGAGGGTTTTGGAATCTGCATACATTGCTGCATGTGTGGAACAAAGGCGTCGCTGTTGGGTTGCTCATGGGGCAGCGGCCCTGTGGCTCTCCTCAGATGACAGGTGCACCCGCTGCGGCGCATTGACTTTCACGGTCTTCTCGTTCCGGCACCTAGCAAAGCCCAGGCCAGGCGAAGCGTTGAAGCAAGATTTCGTGGTCATCCATTGCAAGGAAATGCAAGAGGATCACTTCAGCCTAGCCCACCACATCTATTGAGTCTACTGCAGATCTTCGAGAAGTAGCTTGTACTGTAGCTGTTTGAACCCCTTTTGCACCGTGTAGCGGGCCCAGTCAAGAAATGCAGGAGGCAGCAAATGTGAGAGACCTGGCCTTGCCAAAGCAGTGTGTCCCTGCCCTGCTTAAGGCCTTCCTGGACCGCCGCCTTGCAGCAAAGAAGAGACGATTTCCAACGTGTTGAGTTGCAGTAGGGCACAGTGGGTAAACATGGGGTTCGACCCAACAGATAGCAGCAGAAGCGTCCGTGGGAAGGGCTCTTTTCCAGAAGCTTCAACAACTGTTGGAACAGCGACAGAAGAATCCTGCAGGGTGTTATGGACTGAGCCGGTCATCGGAAGTCCGCCTCTGGAATCATTCTAAAGCAGATTCTGCAGGAGGCCAGCTTGAAAGTGCGGCCCGGGGTGAATTAAGCATTCTCGAGTTATACACTCAGGCTTGGGGTCTGAAAAGGTGAAACCCTGACACATAACTCGAGTGAAGCCCTGGAGTTCGACCCTGGCCTGTCACACAAGGTGGCGAATCCTAGATGGTGAGATCAGCTCCCACGATGTCGCTTGAGCTGCCCCGTGGCTGGAAGCTGTGTCACACTGGATGGAGATTTCCATCTGCGGAACGGAGACAAAAGCTCTGAAGCTGATTCTCTTTTGCTTTTCTTTGCTAAGAGTCTCCATTGTACGTCGCATCGTGGCGCCAAATCTCAGCGCCGAGTGCAAAGGCCGAAGTGGGTCCCAGAGTGAGCCGTGCTTTCTGTGTCATGCGCTCGAAGAACCGCTTCTTCCCACTGCAAGCACCACAAAAGAAAGGTATCGTCGTGCAGCTGCGGCCGCCGGCTTCCAGGAACCACGCCCGTGCGAGGACGCAGCATGCTTGCCGGGTGGAGTTTCGACCCCGCCGGTATCTATCTCCCAGCTCGGAAGGTATAGTTACAGTTGCCCTGAGCGCCTTGGCACCAGGCCGCAGAGGCCACGCTGAGGCGCCTCAGCCAAGAGGAGCTTTGGGTCGAAGGGGAGCGGCGAAATCTGTTGCAAGATCGACTGTCATCATTCTGTGAAGCATGCGCCGCAGGATGGCGAACTGCAGTGTGTATTGTGGTCACGACTGGGTTGGGTGCTTCGCTGCCAACATCGAGCAGAATGAACGTTCTTCTCAATCCGAGGTGTTTTACTGAATGGTTTCACGGTGCTTTTCCTGGTAGCAACGTGGTGCCATTTGCGATGCAGAGTAATCGGAACTTGTGGCGGATTGCGAATGGCTGCCACGTGCATGGCAGCGAGCCCGTCCGTGAAAGCTGCACGCGCAAGCAGAGCAGCAGATAGCGGCATCTCTCATGTCTCACGATTGGTCGGGCCGATGCCAGCCGCAATTTTGCTGTCATCGAAACCACCCGCCGCCGCCACCTGCAGCAGCAGCAGCAGCAGCACCGGCCAGCCGCCAGCCACAAGCCACTAGCCGCTACCACCACCACCGCCAGCAGCTCACCACGCCCATCCGTGCTGTCACAGTAGAGGAGCAATCCAAAAAGCGTGTGGAAACCGCGCTATCAACGTTTCGGATTTCTCGAATGAGATTCTGTGAGGGACTCTGAGCGAGCCTGAATGGCCGTGTCAAGACTGAATCGCTTGGAAACCTGCATGTCCAGTGCTGTCAGTCGGTGTTAGATGAGTACTTGAGCCAGCTCGTGTACAGACGAATGAGATGTGTTTCAATCTGAATGGCTGTTAGCTGTTAGTTTCAACTGACACCACCTTCGGCCTACCTTGCACGAAGTGGGAAGAGCTTGCGAGACTTGCAAATACTTGCAAGCTGTGCATTGGAGTTCTGCCAGTCGGAGAAGTGCTGCAGACAAAAGTTGCCCCGAACCATTTGCGAGATTTTGCGAGGCGGCACAAGCAAAGGCAAGAAGGTTGTCCTGGAGTCCACACAAAAAAACTGACCAGTCCGAGAGCAAGTTTAGCTTGCGCATGTGCGCGACAGGCAATCAGATCATTTCCAAGTCCTGGAAAGATTTATTCGCTGATTTGACAGATCACCCCAAGGCACGGGTTGGTCAGTAAAACCTGGTGCCAGCAGCTCTGTCAGAATCGCTCGAGCCAGTTTGATCCTGTCTCGGTTCTGAGTGTCATGGCGGTGTTGAGTTGTAGCCAAGGTGATGTGAGGTACTGGATCACGCTGAACGCAACTAGTCTCTTGAGACGGTTCAGTCGCAGCAAGTTTCCCAATTCCAGTTGCCGAGAATCGCTGCCTCGAAGCCCGGTACACAGGAAAATAGCTGCCTGACGTTCCTAACATCTCCTAAGGAGCCCTGGTGTGCCTGCGCTTTGGGATATGGCAGTGGAGAGCTTCTTGGGCTGAGCAGCGAGCACCGAGTCAGCGAGTTGCTCACATCGCCGTAACCGAGGCATGCCCCGGGCCACAGAGAGGATGCGGGAAAGGAGCCGCCGCACGGCAAAGCACAGAGCTTTCTTGCAGGGCTAAGGCTAAGGCAGCTAACGCGAATGTGCCGGGGGCAGTGCTCGAGTTCTTTCAATGCCCACTACAGCATCAGTGGAATAACCCCTCCCGGCTGCAAGCTCGCTAGAGTCTGCTTTGAGCCCCCCCCCCCCTGTCAGAGCCACGAAGGTACCTTGCTGCCCATCACATGCTTCTTGCACACGCCAGAGTGTCTTGACAGTGCAAGCACTGAGAGGGAGTGTCGAGCAGGAAGAGCAGTCGGACCAAGCTCTCATAAAAGCGCTGAGCAGTAAGTGTAAGGCCGGTTACTCATATATGGCACGTGGCAGCTGTCAGAGTCTGGTCTGGACCACGCAGTAGGCAATTCTCTGGCCTTCTCAAGAGGCTGTGAAGTGCTACCGTCACAGCTACCAACACATCCATGGAGGCAGCATAGGCGGGATGCTTCAGTCTAATGTCGCTGCTGAGTTTGGGAAATAGAGTGCCATGAACAAGGGCTGCTTTCTCAGATCGCGCAATGACCGCAAATTTGCTCAAACTTTAATTCGGACGTGGCTGATGCCAGTTTTTATCGCATACTTGGAACGCGCTGCATTAACGGTCGGCCTTATGTTGACGAAGTCATGGCAGCTTGCGCATGCCATCAGCAAAGCCAGTCTCGCGACAGAAAGATGGAACGAAGTTTGCGGCAGCACGTATTCCACGCCACTTGCCCCGCAAGCCAACCGAGCCGATCCCCTCATTACATGGACTCGCTAAATCACTACTTTGGCTTAAAAAAGCGATGGCGTCGGGGATGGCCTTCGCGAGCTTGGGCCGTCCTTGGCCTCACCAGGTTCAGTGTCTACCTCAGCTACATTTGCCGAGAGTAGGTGACCAGTCGTGACGCTGCAGAGGACTCTAGGTTTCATCCTAGCACAGTTCCGCTCTCCAGATCTACATGAGTTAAACTAAACTGGTCGATGAAGTCGTGGTGACACCCTGTAACAGCTCGACTAACTTTCCGCATATGGGTGGTTCTCCAAAGTAGGGTCCCGTTTAGGGCCCTTTTTAGAAGGGTGCCGTACTACATTGGGGACCTAGAAAGGGACACTAATTTAGATAGTTACCTGTCTTTGCGCAACTGTCGCCTGGAATGTCGGAGTGCCCCCAACACTGTTAGGCCTGGTAGGCATCAGAAGAAGACAAAAAGTGGCTTAAGCCCGACAGAATCGAGTCCCGCGGCAACCAACGTGTCTTTTTGGAGGTTCGGCCTGCGGAAATGACTCCGTAACAGCGTGTTGCACGATTTCATGGCTCATAGCATGTGGTATCATGCGAAGTTATGCATGATAGCAGTCTTTAGTAAATGCAGTGTGAGCTTTTGAGGCCTGGCACGGCGGCAGAGCGACTCCAGCGTTCTGCACCTTCAGGCACACAGCCATTCCTGGTGGAAGCAAGCCCTCGGGACAAGCTGGCATCATAATCATAATGGCGTCGCTTTTCTATTGAGTTCCTGCTGTGCACATGTTCCTCTTCTGAATTGACCGCGCTTGGCTCCAATGTGAGATCACTCAGACCTGCTTGTTCTGTCTTGGCGGCAGTGCAGAGAGCAAGTGGGAGCATGAATCCTTGTCAGGGGCACCCGCTCGAGACGGGTCCTTGCGCCCGATGCTTAAAGAGAGACAGCCTGATTGTGTGCTTGATTTGCTTTCCGGCGGTGCGTGCTGCTTATTAGCATCGCATGAGCTTGGACCGATGCTCTCAGACTCTCAGAGCCTGGCAGCTGAAATCGGGACGCACTTCCGAGTCGAATTGAAATGTCAAGCTCCTTGCGCCCCCGCAAAGTATAGTTGACAGGAAGCAGCGTCGCCACTGCAACCTTTGCCGGCTTGGCTGCTGGCCTGAGGCAAGCTTCAAGCTGCAGCTCGTAGTCATCCGTAGCTTTTCGACCGCTGATTGCTTGAAAAATCGACAGATGCTCGCACAGGAACTCAAGTGCCGGGCGCCGTGGTGTCAGTCGTGCCGCAGGGACGGCTGGGCCTACACCGATTCAAGAAGTGATGCGCCTTGGGCTTCACTGTCGTCCGTCCGCGGCTGGAGTACGATGGGCAGATTGAGCACATGAGCAGATTCACTTGACAAGACGGGGACTGCTTTTGTGGACGGTGGACCCTTCCAGCATGGAATGAATGCGAAATCCAGCAACAGAGAGAGTGGGGTTGCCGCGAGCCGAAGCCTTGAAGCATGATCCAAGGCACGCGCTGGAGCAAGTGAAGGATCCCGACATGGGCACCGACATTGTGTCCAGTGGATTTGTGGGTCAGATCAAGGCACTTCAACAGTGCGAAAGTTCTCTGGCTCATTGCAGCCGGACTGCAACTGTTTGCAAGATCTTATTTACGTGATCAGGCGGAGCGCATCACCGGAAATATTTCTTTGGTCCTTGAAGTGGAGATGTACAAGGCAGAAGTCGAGGAGACCTGGGCATGGGCCAAGAGGTTCCAAAAGACCTGTATGGGCCCATAGGCGTTGTAGCAAAGCCACCCTTCCCCGCCCACGTCGACCTACCGCTGCCCTCTTGCAAGGAGCGGCTTTCCCAAATTCCTTGGGCAAAGTCTGTAGAAGTGCGAGTTGGCTACTCAACTGAATGGAGCATTTCCTGTCCCCGCAGGCCGTTGGGGATTTGTGTTCGGCAGGTTTTCAACTGCAGTAGCGGGGAGCTATCGCAAATTGAATTGTCGTTGCAGGTGGCGAGGACCAGTGTGTAGTCGGTTTGCCGGCCGCAAGAGAAACCTCCACAGTTCCCAGGGGCCGTTCGCCAGCAGACTTCCGCAACAAATCCGCCTCGACCTATGCCACAGATGCCGGATTCCTTGAAGAATGTGAAGAGACTTGGATTGCAGTTCATGCACGTTCCAGCACCCGGCTGCAGTGGTGTTTCCGCAGACGCGCCAAGGACCATCCTGGCCGTCTCGTCTTGCAAAGGCCAGGTGTTATTTTGTCCCATTGCACACACACACACAATCGCACCATGTACGTAGCCTGCGAGACCCGCTGAGAGCTGGGCCTGTGAAAGGTGGAGTTGGAAAGAGCACGGTGGCTGTAAACCTGGCCTTCTCGCTCTACCAGAAAGGCGGGATAGAACAAGGGTGCAAGTGAGTCTGGTCATCTGCCGGCTTGATGTCGTGATGTGTCGTGACAGGTTACAAAGTTGGAATTTTTGATTGCGACGTGTACGGCCCTTCCTTGCCAGTCATGCTCCGCTTTCAGGACCGTGCTACATGCGCAGACGATACATAGCCGACACACACACACAAACACAAATGCACACAGAGATTCCTGGCTTTCAATGCCGGTGCGCTTCTAGGCGGCAGCCCACTGGCAGAAGCTGTGAAGAGAATAACGCACCTGGAGCTGAATTCCGAGAGCTGTCCGCTACAGCCACAGGAAGACACACCGAAGATGGAGATGTACCAGGATGAGCAAAAGCAGACACTGGGCGGCTTAAGCGGCACCGCATGTCCCGCAATGAAGATCAGGTCTGCATAGCATACCTGCATCTGCTCTGCACGTCTGAGCTCATTTTGTTTGGCTATTCGGCTAAGGAAGCACATCAGGCCCGTCATTGATCCGAACACGGGCATCAAGATGGTTTCCTTTGGCCGCCAGACTTCAGCCAGCACATCCACTCTCGGTGAAGAGGGGACTAAAGGTTCAATACAGAGTCTGCAAATGGCAAACGCCAATTTGACTGCTCCTATTGAGGCTTTGTCGGACATGCTGCTGTGATGCGTGGCTCGATGGTGACAGGCACGGAACACATTCATTGCTCAGCCATGGGAGTATGTTCGAAGTGATCCGCTCTGTGCCTTCTCGACCAATGCCCATCAGCACAACCCGGAAGTCTTAAGGAAAGCTGTGTCCTATCAGCACTGAAGATTCACTGCAGACCCCTAAAACAAAACACCCTGCAGGTGTCATGTCGCAGTTGGTGACCCAGACAGACTGGGGAGAGCTGGACTACCTGGTCCTGGACATGCCACCAGGGACAGGAGACATCCACCTGACGCTTTCACAAGTCTGCCAAATCACTGCCGCCGTGATCGTCACGACTCCGCAGAAGCTCAGTGTTATCGACGCGGCTTGTCATATGTTGAATTGCTCCACCGGATTACAGTCCTAGCCAAGATGGTAATGCCTGACCATGGCATGAATCGTCCGAAGGTGGAGCGGGGCATCTCCATGTTCAGTCAGCTCAACGTTCCATCCGTGGCAGTGGTGCAGAACATGAGCGCCTGATTTGCAGTGAGCTCAATCTAGAAGTACCGGCCAGTCAGGTGCAGACGCAGGGTTGGCGATGTGAGTCAACATTCTCAGTAGGGGCCAGTTTGTACGATCGGCAAAATTTTTTATAGACTTTGTAGATACTGAATTTTACGAAGACACTCATCGGCAACGCTGCAGTGTAGCATGATGTCAAACTCAGGCTACATGTCTCTGCCGAATGGTGAGCGACAGTACATCTTCGGGCAGACGGATGCAGGCTACGCCATTGCAGATACCTTTGGTTACTTGGATGCAGTAGCAGTGTTATAACAAGTAGAAAAGGGCTTCAATCTTACAACAATTTGAGCGGTGGTCTCGAAAGCAGATGGACCATGCGGGTTTCCACAAATCTGCGAAGGCATTGAGCAGGTTTTCGAGCTCCCGATCGAGGCCTCAGTCGCGGCAGCCGGCTACCTGTCCGATGGATGTCGGCATCACAGGGGCCAGCTTGAACTTCAAGGGTTGGCGAGTCTCGCTCTAGAGATCCAGCTTGCTAGGCCGCTATTTGCTCGACGGTCTGCATTCTAGCCGATTCTAGCCATTCTAGCCTACCCCACAAGGGCCAGACTACTTGCGGTGTTTAGGCTTGCTTGCCGCTGACAGGCAAGTCCGCCATGTTTTGCTGACGCCCAGGCGACTCTGGCAAGCCTTTCGGCAACAAGGGTGATAGCGAGACCGCCAAGCAAATGGACAAGCTGCCTAATTGCAGACAGTCAGCCTTTGTAGCTGAGTGAAGCTCGTATGTTGGAGATGACGACTTGACGCTGACAGTTACGTGTTGGCGCGGGCACTTCTGTCGCCGGTGAAGTTTCGAGACGTACTTCCGGCAGCACGGAACTGGACTATACTCTAAACCAAAGCGCATGCTGATATGACGTGCGATTTGAGTACCGCGAATAGGCCAGTGAACCTTCCTGAGCCTTTGGTCTTGGACCTTGGACCTTGATGTTGTGTCACCGAAAGCTGACCCTAACCCTCATCCCGTGTATTCCTTGGTGCTTGCTGATGTGATTGATCCTGAGAACAGAACCGTTTCCACATGTGTTATGTCCTTGCCTCGAGAAAGCGGAGGGCCAGCACAGCCAGTCGGACACCCCAACATGCCTCTCTACTACATACCTTCCGAAGCAATAGGTGTCGTAGGCGACGCTATGGCTTCCTGCGATGCTTTCATAGGTGGCAAGTTTTAACGCACCGTCAAACAGGTCTCTCGTCGTCGTCCTCCGCCTGATTTTGTTCTACTGGTCCAAGGCTGACGGAGGCTGTAATCACTGAAGTGGAGAAGATCCACGACAACCGCCAGCAGCCGGAGCTTTCCTGGGATGGCTCCTCAACTGGCGGAATGTTTTGTTAGCCTTAGACAATGATCTCACTGCTCTCAGACAGGTGAGCTACGGATCCTCCGGCTGAAGCTCGCAGGCGGCGAGGAGCGGGGCGGGGAGGAAGCAAAACAGTCCAAGGTGGATGCAAGGCTTTCTAGCTGCTGCTCCGGCTGGTTGCAGCAGTGAAGGTAGAGATGCGGCGCGTGGCCCTGTGTTGTTGCTTGTCATGCTGGTGCTGGTGGAATTCGGCTGGGACAGGGGGTTCTGTAATTGGGATCCGTAGGATTCGTATGTGTTTTCGAGCAGCAACTAGTAACTGGTATATACGTCTTGGATGCCAAATGACCTAGCAACCATGGAGCTGGAGCGGCTGTCGAAAGCATGAAGGCAGATACCAGGTGAGTAGCTTGACTCGTCGCCTGACATGCTGGCGGTAGGAGTTGGGCATTGACCCACGAGAGCTGCGGCTCCGCGACAAAGGCAGCCAGATGTTCTCTGTTTTGTCGCTTGATTTGCTGTTGACAACCCCAACTCATGACGGGCTCGCGTAAAGAGCGCGAGGGAGGGAGCTGGATTGTGGAAGTGAACTATCGTGGCGCACAGGGGGTGAAGTCGAGCAGGCTGAAGTCTGGAAGCCTGGCAGATCCCGGCGCTTCCAACGCGACATCAATGTGCAGGATGATGCAGTGATGTAAATGCAGAGTCAGGCTGAGATGTCGTGACCATGCAAGGCGAAGGAGACCCTCAACACCCTAAGCCCGAAGCCTCACGCCTCAACTGGCATCACCTGGCGACTGATCCGAAGAGGTGCTGGTGGAGTGACGCCACCACCTGCAGACCTGTCTCCGGACGAGATCGTGGACATGGGAGACTTGCCTGGTGATCTGGAGCTGGCAAGCTTGGCCCAGGCTTGGCCTGACGGACCGGGCCGTATGCTCGGATTGCGTGAGCTAAGGAAACTATGCCGTTGTTATCAAGTGGTCCGATGGAGTGGTTCAAGTGGCACCGCACAAGTGGCCTGGCTGGTGCAGCCGACAACCGTAAGCTCTTTATGTGCCAGCACAAACCAAGAAGGATTACCAGGAAAAATGTTTCAAGTGGCATTGTTCGCCGTCAGCAACCAGGCAGCTTATCGACGGAGACGAGAGAGGTCCCATGCCTCATGTCGAATTGGAGACTGCCTGAGGCCAGACCAGTTGTAAGGGCTGCAAGTCGCCGCAATTATGTCTGGTTTGAGGTTCACTTGGGTCATGAGGCATTATGAGGATGCTTATCTAACTAAGTCTAAGCAGAGTTGAAAATCCAACTAAGCTGTTCTGTGTCGACTGACTGCAGAACATCAATTTATCGGACCTTCCTTTTGTAAGCTCCTCTCTGCTGGAATTTGGAACATACTGTATTACACACCGTTGGCTTTGGCTTGGCTTTCTGGAGGAGCTTGTGACTTCGATCTACATGTAACTTGCGCTCCGTGCTGCCCTACTACCGGCTCTAGATCTAGCATCTCCACCTTCCCAGAATGGAAATGCCGAGAGCCGCCATGAGTACATCATGCCTTGTGCTTCAGTGGACGTTTGATTGCCTGGCAGGCGCGGACACTCTCGAGTCAGATGTGGCTGGCTGGGGCTTGGCCCTGTAGGGTTTGCTAATGACCAAGCCAGTGAGGGTGAGTGGCAAGTTGGGAATTAACACCTGACCCGAAGCTAGCAGCTAGACGTTGCCTCACGCTCCCTTGCACAAGTGTCGGAGAGTGAAGCAAACAGTCATAAACAGTCCACACTGGATCTTGCACGACACTAGCATGTTTCAAAGGTGTCACAAACCTGGAAGTTTTTTTGCAGATTTTCCCTGCTTAGCAACCTGCCGGAGTCAGTGTCTGCTCGTCAGACCCGGGCCTTAGACGGCCGTTGCACTCTGGGATCGCTGGAGTCGAATCAAATGTCACTGGGATGTCACGTTTGTGGGGGCCGAGCCTTCAGCTCAAAGCCCAGGTGTCATCCCAGCATACCTCGTCTCGGAAATGTGATGCGCTGAAAAAGTCTTCCCCAGTTGAACTTGCTTGACACTTCGCGCACAATCAGTCAAGCGGCGGGTTTCAATGCGGGAGGTATCACGCTGAACATGGACTGGAAGGAATCGAGGGCCTGGGTTGTTGTTTCCGCTGGGGCATTTTGTGTTCCTGGCCGTGTCGGTGTTCGAGCGTCTTAAAATGAGGTTAGCAGACATGGCACCAGCAAAGCATAGTTTGATTCACTATGGAGCTCCAGGGTTTCACGTTGCGCCGGCGGTCGGGGGGGGGGGGCAGGGCGGCAAGAAAATGGCTTCAGGAGCCCTTGAGCGACAGCGCTGCCGACCAAGCCGCGCAGCGACGTGTTTCGGTTGTGAGTTCAGGCGACAGTTTTCAAGAGTCATGTCATGGTAGGCATTGGCAGAATCTTCACTTAGATGTGATGGCAGCAAGCCGTGCTCTCGAAAGATTGAGGTGCTTTAGATTGGCAGCTCGGTTGGTTTGCCGATCCGATCTACAAAGGCCTGCCGCATACAGATTGGATGTGAGCGGGATCAGTTTTGTTGTTACTTGCCGTCATCTATGTTCACTGACACGAACGGCGTAAAATTCAAATTCTGGTTGAGTGAAGGTGCCTACCCAGCCACGATGCGCGAACGCTGTGGAGACCGGCTGCCTGAGTTCAGCGACGAGGCACGCGGCTTTCAACTGTAATTTGCCTATCTTTCGATCTGCGTTCGTGGAATCCAGGAGGTGGCGATGCTGAAAGGATCATCAGACTTTTTTGGGCTTAACCACTACTCCACCGACTTCGTGTCACAGGGTGAGCAGCCTGCCAGCACTGAGACTCCTGTGTGTTATTGAGTGATCCTGGTCTAGAGCAAGCGGAACATCTGCACTTTGCCAAGGGACGGGCCGCCAGCTGTTCCAAACTACTTTGCCGACCAGGAGCCCGAACAGAATGTGACATTGTCGGGCAGAGTTGCGATTGAACATGCACTTCAGCAACGTTTGCCATGGTATCAGAACTTCGTTTAGTGCCAAAGCATTTCCCATGTGCAAAGGATGTCAGAAACGTGTCAGATCCACGATGGCAGCTTGGTAGAAACAGAGGGAAGATCTCGCGAAAGCGTTGTCGATATTCGGCGAAGGCCACTGTAGAGCTGTACGGTATTTGCAGGTGGCGTCCGAATCCTTAAGAAAGGTCACTGACAAAACCCGAAGACCTCGAGCTTGGGCTAACATCAATCGTTTGCGCCATTCGTGGGCAAGGGTTCACAGCAAGAATCGGGCGCAACCGCAACGAAGATGGAACAGCGGTGTAGAACGGATATAGCCTCGTTTCGAAATTGTTCTCAGATAAAGTATCTGACGGCGCAGTGTGTCATTGAATGGGATTCTGACTGTCGTGCCCCGATAGCCAGACTAGTGGTTTACTTCGTGCATGAGTAGCATATGCTTGGATGAGAAGTGCCCCGCGCCACTGCATGGCCGGTTCTGGCTTTGCTCCCAAACTGCACCCGCTGTAAATGTTCTACGGAACCGAAGGCAACGCACAGACATGGGCTGGGACATCGTGCCATGGGGCTTCGAGAAGCTACTGTCTTGGATACAGACACTTGGCCTGCAGTTTCTGTGTGGCATGGGTCCTTACAGCCTATTTTGCCGCACGGGTTTGTGGGTACGTGCGATCCTTACATCGAGCTCACCTCAAATTCCAGTTCACTGTCTATGTCACTACGATTCAGCTTGGACCATTCGCAGTGGTTCGAGCGACGTGCTTCATAGTCTTGTATGCTCTCACGGTGCGATCCACGGCCTGAGGAAGGAATACGATCCGACGGGAGGCATACTTGCACCTTGACAATGACTAATGAGAGCCAGTGGCTAAGATCCATCATGCAACAGTTCCTTGCATGATACAGGCACGGTGACAACTCAATTCGCTGATGTTCTCGGGAACTCAGGTAACTGAAAATGGCTGCGCTGTTCGAGAGAACACGGAGGCCGAGGCAGTTCAAGAAGCTTGGGCAGAAATCCCGTATGTGTAGCTCAGTGTTGTATTGATCTATCTGTTGTGGCTCCGTCTCAGTTTTGCATCTTGGCTGAGGACACCGCTCGGGTCGAGTATTTGCAAGGATATCTTGCGCAGCTGCACAAAGCACCTTGTTGAGCAAACCGGATGTTGGGAAGATTGAGGCTGCCGCCCTGGGCATGATAATGAAACCTCCAAGCAAAATCATAAGGCCATGGCAAACGGAGCCGTCATCAAGGGCTATTTGGCTCCGAGTCGCACTTATGACCTATGTGAAGCATCCTGCAAGAAGAACGTTTGGTCGTCATAGGTGCTTCAGGTCTTGTTACGTCCTGTTGGTTCGAGGTTTGGTCTTTGCTCGACAACTTCGAGTGGGCATTTGGCTATGCCAAACGCTTCGGAATCGCCGCTCACTGTGAATCTTTTTCTTGGCAGCAAAAGAAACGCCCCTCTCGGAGATTTTGCCTTGGTACACCAGATGTTTCACAACGGTTCGAGCTTGTTGCTGCAGCAGTGGGTGCCCACAGTGAGACTGCCGGAGTTACTTCCACTTGCAGAAGACATCTCAACCTCGCTTAATCTGTTTATTGATTTCAGAAGTTGGTTTAAACTCTCCACATTGGACGCAACGCCTTTGACTTCAGGTGCGAGTTGACTTCACAACGCAGCAGCGGACACCGAAGGCTTCAGCGCAGCTCATATCCGATCTGTGCAAGGCGGGCCCGAGTCGTTACCCTTGAGGCATCAGGCCTTCAGATGCAGCAGCTTGCCAGAGCCCGCCGACCAGATTGTCGTAGTATCTATGTGCAAATTCACACAACGGTGTGCAACATCATGCAGTCGTGTTGATACCAGGGTGGCAAGCTGAAAGTGCCCTCGAGAGTTCAAGCGTCTTCTGAGTTTTTTCCGTACCTTGGCTTGCAGAAGGTGTTCCGCATTCATTTTGCAGTCAGCGAGCGCACGTGTGCTGCAGACAGCTCTCGCGCATGTGTGCATGTGCGTCTCCGGGGTGGTCACAGCTTCGATGTGCTCTCTTTATGAAGATCCAAGGTACAACGGCAGGGGCAAGGACAGCGGGATTGTCATTGTTTCCACCCACCTCGGAGTGAAGCCTTTTTCCTTTCTTCGGTAGACAAAGATGATTTTCTACAATGCCTTTTGGCCTCGATTCGAGAAACAGCTGAAGGCTCACCGAGCAAGACTGCAACCTTTCGCAGAGCGAGCGCAGCAACCCGTCGTCAGCTCATGGCTGGTCACGACCTTCCGTGCTACATTCCGGTCGGCACTTAGTGCGAGCCCCTAAGCCTTCCTCATCGGTTGAAGGAGCCAGAGGTCGAGCCAAAGAAGGTGGCGGCTCCTCCCGCCTTGTCCAAGGCTGACGCCAAGAGCTTCTCGGCACGCAAAAGCGGAACGTCTAATGTTCACATGGGGTCGGACTAGTAAAGTAGTTATTCGGCCCGGTTCTGCCGATCGCCTTCCAGGAAGACAGCAAGCCTGTAACCGGTCCGCGGATGCCCAAGCAAAACGTGGGGTCGTATTCATGAAATGATACTTTCAGGCGGCCACGTTTTGCCATGACTGTTCCTGTATGACTGGTCTTTATTAATTCATTCCAACCACCCCAATTGCTTGGCTCCGCTTCCGGTGCACGGTTATTTGGAATTCTGAGGGGGCGGAGAAGGGTGTTATTAACCAAACCCACACATTAAACTCGCACACTTGTAACTGAACATGTTCAAACATGCTGCAATGCCCGTAAGCAGCAAGCAGAAGCAGCCCATCACGGATGTGTCTACGCTGTTGCCATCGGACTTGGCTTCAAGGGTCGGCATGGTGCTTTTTGGAGTTTCAGGAGATTCGGGGACTCTGGCAGAAGGCATTGCACTTGAGTTTCGAAGGGGAGCCGCTCTGGCAAGCATGTTACAGCATGTTGCCTGCACGCAAGTTCTGCAAGAGTTGATCACATCGCAGCATGGCCAATGACTGCTAATCACAGCAGAAATCAGTCCTGAAATGGATGCAACGAAGGAATGCTGGAAGAGTCGCTCAGCTGGCATTTGGCATCGGCGCAAAATATCGCTCAGACATAGGCAAGCTCGTGGAACAGGTTGCATCCGAAAATAGGGGTGAAGACAGTACCTGCGAGCTATCATGCAGTTGGCTGCCAAAGCTTTTCTTGAAGCAGCATTGCCAATTGGGCTTACCAAGGTTCGTCATGCGCTACCAGGATGGGTAGTTTGCTGGAATAGGGCCGAGGGAGGGAGAGCAAGTCAGCAAGCATTTATTTCTTGGCAACGCCAGGAAAGGCATGAGTGATTTAGTGGTTTTGTGGCTCATTAGGACTGCCTGCGGATTCGCAGCAGACGATGCGACAAGAATGACAATCGAATCGGTGAAAGTTGCAGTTGACTTGCGTTGTCGCGGCGAAGCACTGTGCAACTCTTCAGACCAAAGACAAATGCGCAGCTACGATGGTGGTAATCTCCGAAGTTCGGTATTGAGAAAGGCAGCTGCTATCCCGCTACGCCTACGCTGCGTGCACTAGAAAGTGATGTTTCGCCAGGACGATCACTTTCAGAGCAAGATGGTGACTTTGCGGCAAGCCAGCCTGAGTCGTTGTGAACTTGGTTTTGCAGGGAAGTGCAGAAGCAAGGTGAGCTGCTTCCAGCAGTATCTCATCCACAACGATGCTACATGCCTCGCAGACAGCATGGCATGGCACGTTTTGCCTGAGCATTTAGGTTGAAGTGGGGGCAGATTCTTCGTGCAAGGGATGCAAGCAACAATTCTCACAGGCGCTTTGAAGTTTGTCGGAACCTGCCTGCTTGTTTAGAAGAGGGTTCGTGGTGGTTTGCGCTCGACTTGAACCGGGGTGGGGAGACGTCCAAGGAGATGCGCCTCTTGAAAGCCCGACGCAGCCTTTGCATGCCCATACAGGCTGTGCTCCAGGGACAGGATAGATGCTTCTGAAAGGAGCAAAACTTTATCGCTAAACACAGACTGCTGGCAGGCAACTTGTTGACTGCGGCTTAAGTTATTCTGAGGAACAAAAACCTGAGTAATTTGAAGTAATTTGCTAAGGTTTCTGGCACAGGCATTGCAAAGAGAGTTGACATGTCGATAAGCCGGTTCATCATAGACTTTAATGTGACCTATGTTTCAAGTCCCTGCTGACATCGAGCCTTTGACAGTTTAGCTTCCACAGTCGTGCCCGGCCTTGCCCTGAAAGGCCGAGATCATTCCTAAGCGACATGGATGCAAAGAGGGTCCAACGCCGACGATGGCAACCTAGGAGTAAGCTGGTCGAGTAAAGCTGAGCCATGGAGATATAGACGAGATGTTCGAAGTTGTGCAAGTAGATCTGAAGTGGCAGGACACTGCAAGAGCACATAAGGCCCCGCTCCGGATTTTACCCTGTCTTCAGCACTATCTCTTCTGGCCGATGGGTTCCCACTCTGCAGCAAGGTACGGCTTTGAGCCTACAGCTCGCGGTGTCAGCCGCGTTCAGGACCAACCAATGACTTCTGCTTGATGTAGGGCCATGTGTGGCATTTGGCATTGGTATTCTTCGGAAGGCTCAAAAAGGCTACCAGTTGTTTGACTCGTGGCTTGGCATTGTGTGCATGGAATCGCCACGGCCAACAGTTGCAAGATACGTAGATTCCTGATATCTGGCCATGTCTGATCTCCCCTCGAGGCCACCTTGAGCGCTCCCGCGCTGACAGAGGACTTCTTGCGTCTTAAGCAAGTCTGTCTTCTGGACGATGCAGTGCTCAAATGTGCAAGTGTTTGTGGCAGTGTATGGAGATCCTTCAAGTATCTTCAAGTGGCAGCAGCTGAAGGTGCTGGTGGCTTGTTTGTATCGGTCACAAAGCCGCGTGTGTCAGGATCCCGACATCAAGCAGATGAACGAGCTTGCCGCTCCGCAGAGACTGCTACGCAGCGATTTTACTCTTGTTTTCTTTACCCGCAGCTGTGAGTCAGCAACAGGATGCAAACGCACTACAGACACAGCGCTTCAGCGATATGAGGAAACGTTCTTCCCGGCCCTTCCCCCATTCCAGCTGGCTCCACGTGTTGGGGCAGGGGGCCGATTTTGCGGAGCCCAGGTCGTGTACTTGACCGGGGATTTTCCGAAGACAAAGGCTGCAGAAGGTGCAACTGTCTAATGCGAAGGGCTCGGAGCTACTCTTTGCTGGACTGCGTGCATTGCGGCTCCAGTCTGAGCGGGGAGGCAATCCATGTCGCCAAGGCTTGCGTCGTGTACGCGTTGGTCATGCTCAATTGCATGCGGCACGGAGCTCCAGACTCACGCTGATCTCGGCAGTGCTGCCGATGGCAAGAGCTGAAAAAAGGACTTGTGTAGCCTGGGTGTCGCCGTCATCACGGCGGGTTCTGCTGTGCCGGAAAGTGAGTTGTGGAGGTCGAGGCTTTAGCCGCTGTGGGATGAGACACGTTTCTTCGTGAGGCCTCTTGATTCAGGTTGAAAGTGCCAATGATGCCGCTTCCGCACGTACTTCAGATCACACGAGACTTGTATGGCATGGCATGACACGTCCCGGCATGATCGTGTACTGCTACAGTTGCTTTGGATTGCCGTGCTCCTCCTTTGTTATCTTACGGCACTGAGGCTGCGCCTGCAAACTTCGACCGCAGGTTCGACATTGCAACGCCGTTTCTATCCACCCTCGGTTTAGACTCTAGACTTTCTACTGTATCGGTAGTGGCTTCTAGCGCCTAAGTTTAAGTCACAGCAGCACAGGCTCAGAAAGCCCGTAGCTTGTCCGCCTTCTCCAGCCAGGTTTTGGAGCAAGTCTTGGAGCGACTGCGAGCCCGGGCCCAGGGCATCGGTGCTGTCTCGTCCCTCCATCCCGAAACTTCCGAAGCTCGTCGCATCCGCTCTTGCGACGGACGTCAACGCAATGTGGCAGATGTATTGCAATTGTGTTTGCCCTTGGCATCTTGGGGGATCGGGGGCCGGGGACTTTCAATTTGATCATTCCTAGCTGTTCGGCTCGAGCGAACGGCTGGACC
The DNA here is from genome assembly GCA_905231915.1 of Symbiodinium necroappetens. Classification (NCBI taxonomy): domain Eukaryota; class Dinophyceae; order Suessiales; family Symbiodiniaceae; genus Symbiodinium; species Symbiodinium necroappetens. The sequence goes on from CAJNJA010098918.1 coordinate 37,906, forward strand.
AAGTCATCCCTTCATGGTCCACTAAAAGAAACATTTCGGTACGGATCTCAGCTGCAGGGTCGAGAAGACTGTGCAAGGTTGGTTTCGTCAGAAGCTTTATCAAGCCGAGGTCTGATTGAAGCAGTTACAATGAAGTTGGTCAGCAGGCGCCTGTCGGCAACAGCCACAGAATTCATGTCAGTGTCGTTCCTGCGGCTTCTGGTGACTGGTTCACTCCTTGTTGAGCAGCGTTTGCAGGTGCGTCTTGGTGGCCCTACTCTTCGCACAAGGAGGTCATGCTTTCCGAAGGAAGAAGGCTGGTTGCCCTCAATTGTGCCTGCCCTTGCATGGCGTAAGACGAAGAGTGACTGAAGCAAAAAGCCGTGTTTCCCATCAGCACGAAATAGCTGGCAACTGACTTGTCGCGGAATGCTACAGATGTGCCGCCTGGCCGGTGCGATCAGCCCTGGGGTAGGTTGAGAAGACCAGCCTGCGGCGTCAGGAGCCAAAGGCACAGCGGACAGCCACAAAAACTTGATTCGCCAAGAATGATTTGCAACACTTCAGCCGATGCAGGCCTTACTCGAAGAGCTGGAGCAGGTCCTCGGTGCAGAGCACCGTGAGGCACTGGGGTGTTGCAGCCGTCACTTCAGAAACAAACACCTGTGGCAGAGTTGCACATGCACGCAATCGCGGGAGGTAACCGACCTTCGCAGTCGTAGCTAGTAGAGGGCGTGCGTGGACCGATGTTACCACAGGCACCATCAGATTCGAACGACTTACCACGCCAAGCATATAGTTTATGATAGTTTATTGCGGTGTCATCTAATCTAACTGCAAAGCGGGTGGGGGTTTAGCTTCAGGCAGCTGAGCAGCGGCTGCATGAGTTCGAGGACGACCTTCGCATCACCTTCAAGGCTTTGGGCTCAGCTCGTTTGGGTGGGTGTACGGTTTACGTTTGACAACGTGTGAGTGAACACGGTTCATCAACACCTCCTATCTCGTCAGCTGCCAATACTTTCTTTTTGATTTTTCATCTCACATCGGAGGCTTTGCCAAAGAACGGTCGCGGCGCCGTGGCAGCTCCATCTGCACGCTATGCACTTCACAGGCGCTGACTACAAGTCATACAGTAACCGTGGAGAGACAGTCTAGAACGAAGGACGGAAACAGGATGAAACGGGATAGCACAGGGTGAAACGTGAGTGCCTGGCAACACCGTGCGAGGCTGTTCAACCAGCGCCACGGCTGGCAAATCAAAGGCCTTGAGACCGCCGGAGGCCTGCTGAGATGCTATTAATTAATCGAAGTTGCTATCTGAATCTCCCACAGGTGCCTGGGATGCAGATTCGCCTGTTACGGCGATGGGAGATCGGGTGCCGCCGAAGATGTGGCTTGAACCGGACTACTTCATTCAAATCGGACATGAGGCAAACTCTTGGACGGATGTGTTACGGCATGGCTTAAGCCTAGGCGTGAGCTCTTCGAGGACTTCCTGAATTGCTGAGCCACTGTCCGTGCCGGAAAATACCTACATAATGCTCGTCAGACAGGTTGTTGAGTTGAGGCACACTGCTGCGAGTTGCATCCTGCTGATGGAAAACCTAGCGAACATGATGAGACAAACACACATGCAGTCACGAATCTAAGCAGAGGGCATCCCAGCTTGAGTGGACATTTCCGGGAGCTTGAGCAGGACCGCCTGGGGTCCTATGGGATGACACTGCACGAGCTCGCCATCCTGGCCGCGACGTCCCTCGGGTGGCAAGCGTTGAAGGCAAGGCCAAGCGAAGCTCTTTTGCACCTCGACCGAGGATGGACAAGATGTTCGAGACAGACGTTGCGGAGCGGCTACGAATCGTTTACAAGGCCTCGGCGTTGAAAGCTGAGGACGCCTCTGGGTAAGAACGGCTTGCCGAAGTGCATCTCATCATCTTTGAGTCTGCAAGAATCAACGCTTGATGAGCTCTCAAAGCCATCCGCCCTTGTTGTCTGGAATGGCGTGGTCCGGTGGGGTGCTTGTTCGAGCACAGGGTGTGGGAAAGCCAAGACAATTTCAGGGTTGCCTTCCAGACGGAGTTGTATCCATCCCGATGTTTCTTACCAGAGCTGGCTCCACTTCCTCATCTGCAGGACTTCATCACCTACAACCAGGTCAGCTGGGCAGCGTCGTTCGAATGGGCTGCTGACTAGGGAGCTTTGCGCAGCTGCCGAGTCCGATGTTAGCAGTCCCCCGACACTGCTGTGTTTGCATCTTTTTGCCACACTCCGCCGTTTTTGTGCCGTCGTGGCCAGGCGAAGAATGTCTTGTGGACCTATGCTCCTGAGCGGTGTTAAGGTTAATGTCGGGGACTGTTTCATGAGGGCAGTTGATTCAGGGACTGACCTTTGGCAAGGCAACACGCGTTTTCGTAATGCATTGGTAGCAGTGGTGGTACTGCAATAGGGAGCCCTGGTAGTTTCACTTTTGACTCTTTGGGGCTGCACTGCAAGGTGGCAACATTCATCACTGGACCGCAAGTGGAGAGCCTCACTGAAGGACCGGAATGTAGTGACACGATGACTGAGTGCCCATATCCGGCGCGCAAGATCGGTGAGACGGAAAGTATCGTTCGTCTCTTCAAGGAGAGGTGCACAAGGCCCTTGAGCACTTCACCACCAGGTGCGCGGCCAAAGATAAACCACGTACCCACTCTGAGATGTGCTTCGGCAATGGCACGGCAAGATAAGAAGAAGTACAGCAGCAGTATTTGGCAGGTTTCCGCGCCACACAGAAGCCAAAGAACTGCTGACTGTGATTGCAGCAGAGGCAGGGTTGAAAAGAACGCCTCTGGTAGCCTTTGCTCAGGGGTTGAACCTTATGTCTCACCCTTCATGCGATGTGAGTTGCAGACGATTACTATCCATTTTCTGCACAAGCCCTGGGTTAAAACATTCTTCGCAAGACGAGAGAGCGAACAAGATTCTTGTTGAGCTTGTCGAAGTGTCTTGGTCTTGGTCCAGCTTCCTACATGAACATATGCAATGCCTGTGTAAGTTCAGCTCGTCTTAGTGGAATGGGATTTGTCTGCAGCTTATTGCTTGACTGCATGTCTGGGATTGCGGGTGCAGTAGTTAAGAAGCGACGGCAGTCACGAATCTCTCGCTCACAGTGGAAAAAAGGCCGACCTTCTATCCCCAACCTTGCTGGTGAGGTTGCCGGACACTTGACGTCCTATGCGCCTCGGCTTGACATGTTAGCAGCTGGCAAGCAGTCAGGAATACGGCTGATAGAGCCGAGTAGTGCAGATCGCTTGAGGACATCTGCGTCTCACAGACTCACAGTTCAGTGGTCTTGTTTGAGGACTTTGAGACCCTGCAGAAGATCCTGTCCAAGTTTGGTCAACGTCTTGGCGCACTGGAGGACACCGAATGCAAGGCCGGTGCAGTCATACGGCCACGAGATTGCATGCGATTACATGCTTTGCTGAGACCATCCGCAGGTCATGAAGAACAGGTTGACTTCATTGGAGCATCGTGAGGGCAGTGGTCTTGTTCGCTACTTGTTCGCAGTTTTTTTGATGTTGCCCGGCACTGTGCCAACATTCTGTCAAAGCAGTCGCTGGCTTTGAGGCCTGGGTGATTTCTATGGCAACGACAAGGCACACTTCTTATGCATGGCTTTGCTCTTCGTAAGGTCTGGTCCCGGTGTAGGGGACAGGGCACGAAGCCCCTTGAGCCCTTGGCAGTTTGACTTCCACTTCACCGAGAGCCCTTCCTACTTGCGCGGTGCGGGTCTTCTGGACGAGTCGAACCCGGATGACCCCAAGGCGCCACTCACGTTGTGACAGTGACGAACGAGACTGCCGGAAATCGCTACAGTTGCTTTCCCTCTGAGCCCTGAACTCCGAAACCCCAAACTATTTGCAGGTCATGCTCGAAGCTTTTGGTTTCATGCAAGAAGCTATAGCAGTTAGAAGCTGTAGCAGTTGGGTAACATGAAGTCCTATCCGAGATCGAGCTATTGTAGTTTTACTTGCGGCTATTTCGCTGGCTTGGCAGTTGAGCGGATGAAGCATGATCCCGTGCCCACGGTAAGACGGCTCAGAATCTGGAGTTTTGGTGGCGTGGGAGGGTGTGGGCTGCCGGTTCTCATGATGGGTGCTGTTTCTGGATCTCGTCACCTCAAAAACTTCAATTTCAATTCTCTTCCGTCCCGTAGTCTTACAAGGCGCAGACGGATGTCTGTAGCTGCCCGTAAGAAAAGCGTAGGTGTCACCATGTGACAGAAGAAGAGATGTGTGAAGAAGCTGCAACTCTTTCTTATGTTCCGTCTCGAAGCCCCGAACACTTTCATTCTCTTCCCCGAAGGTTCGTTTGGCTCCTCCGAAACTGTCTTTCGAGGAAAATCACGCCCTTATGTAGCATTCGAAGCCACCCTAAGCCCCCGAAAGGCCAGCTTCGAAGCCCACGTGGGCAGGTCATCATCCCGAACTACCTCGCTGGGCCGTCGAACTGTGTCCAGCCTTCAGGCTCCTTGCTCAGAGCTCTCGAGAGTTGACGACGATGTCAATGCCGGGCACAAGGAATGTTTGCTCCTAGCCTTTCCTCTTGATTCGGCGTTGTAGCCACTCAGGCTACTACAGCATTTGCTGCTTGGCTGGCTGATGTCAGCGGTCCTGGGATGCTGCACTCGAGTACTCATTGGAAGCTCAGCATTCGGTGTGCGATGCCTCGAGCTATCCCAGGTTGCTTTGACGAGTGTGAGCAGTTGATGGACCAGGCTCGACACGCAGCGCAAAAAAGCTTAGGTGCTTGGGAGCAGGCTTTTGTAAACTTGGCACCACAGTTCCATTCCACACCCCGAGCCCTGAGCAGAGCAGCTCACGGAAAGAGTTGCCGGGTGGCGGAAGCAGAGAATCAAAGATGTTTCCCTGCAGCGTTGGCAGGTCGAGGAGGGACTCGAGGCACCAATGGGCACCTTGGCATTCTCGGAATTGCTTTGTTTTTTTTGTCTATTCGCTCGGGGACAGTCGCATCGGGTTTGTTGGGAGGCTTTTGACAGTTTCGGAATTGACACGTCGTGTCCGAATGTATTATGGAAGCTGGCAGAATAAACCTGTGTGCAGTTAGGCGAAGTCGAGCAACTCAGATGTCTCAGGCACTCCGGAGAAGATCGCATCGCTGGCCGGATTGCTCAGCAATCGCCCGCACTTTGGCGACAACTCCCTGCCGAGTTAAGGTCTCCGGACTGCCTTCCTCTTCGCAGCCGGCCAACCGCACGTAACCAGCCAGCATAAGCTTCACAATCTTGACATGTTAGTAGGACGGCAGGCAGGCCAAACGATCGCTCAAGAAAAGCTTGCGCGTAGTGCATGGAGACTGATCGTAAATCCTCTTCCTGCAGTCAACATGCTGTCGTCAGTCAGAGTCCTCAGATCAACGGAGCTCCCTCTCCATCTAGTCTGCTTCTGAGGCTCTCACCTCACCTCACACAGCTGCTCGATGAGGTGGCCGGCCACCACGGTGGCATGGTGCCTTCGTCCATTATGTCTCAGACTGGGGGTTGAAAGGCTTGAATCATCCTGATGATATTGTGTGAGAACTTGTGGGCTTGAAGCTGTTTGCGTTTGTTGTGGCTCTCGCATCCAAGTCCGTGTCACTCCAAGTGATCTCTTCGAGGTCCCTCCACGCCCTGCTTCCATTAGAGTCATTAGAGCATTCGTTCTTTCAAGACTTCTCTCATGGCCTGTCCTTTCTCAACACAGTATTTGAGGCCTCGTGTGCGATGTGAACATGCTTTCGTGTCCAGTGGTAGTCCTGTGACACGCAGTTATTCACCGAGGTGCCAATTCACGGCCGCCTCTTCGCTCAATGGATGCATGAGGCTTATCCACGCGAGCGGCGGACTTAGGATGAGATGCCGCCCGGGGGGCAAGCGCGAAGCAGCACCGAACCACCGAGGTGCAGCTACCCGCACCTGGAAGTGAAGGTCCAGAGTCGTGCCTTGAAACAAAGTTTTAGGACTACCTTGCCGCTAACTAATCATTCAGACGATTTCAGACGAGAGCCGAAGTTGTGCGCCACGCACCTCAAGGCTTTGATCATTCCCCAGACATGGATCACGTGGAGGCGGGGTTCTGCTGCAAGCCAAAAGCAAGAGAGTTGTGCTTGTCAATGAGCTAGTTTGATGTTCTCCCAGCCCGTAGCCGAAAGCCAGTTTATGAATGCAGCTCAATCCGAGTCTGAAATCTCTTGAGCGCTTGTTGCCAAGGCCGACGAGAAGTCCAAGTACTGGTGCCTCGTTCTGAAAAAATAGCTACCTCGCGTTTAAGAACGCTGCGTTTCGCGAGCAGACACGTGAATTGGACGCACATCTAGTGAAAGCTAGCCATGCCCGACGCGAGCTGCAACGAGGCAAATTGCCAAGCAGCGTGAAGGCAGTGGCGAGAACCAAACCACTTCTCGATGGATCATGAAGGAGGCCTTCATCAATTGTCAGTTGGAGCTGACCGTGCAAGTGTTGAAAAGATCCGAGGCTTACTAATCGCAAGTCGGAGAGTTTCGGCATGAAGTCGGTGACAGCCGAAGAATAGATCAACCAAGTGTATGCAATCTCCTGCGAAGACTGAACCGCGAACCTGCTATGGGGTCTGGATGTTTCCGGAGCTCGTTAATGTGGGCTTTCAGAGAAGGGTTCTGCAGTTTCGATAACAGCAACTGTTCAGGAGTTGGTGGATCAGCAGGGCTTCGAGGCTCACGTGAAGTCGATGCTGAGCAGCATAATGTTACAATCGAGTCTCCAGGTAGCCCTTGAACAAGTGCTTGTGATAGTGCTGTCCAGTAGCCAGGGTCAACCCTCTGATGTCCCATGGAGGCTCATAGACAGAGCTTCCGCCTCGAGTCGTCCTCATCCATTTCGGACAAATCAGCCGGGGACAGAAATACATTCCTGGGTTTGTCTACATTGATTGGTCCATCCTGCGACCAAACGTAACCGTCTTTCTATGAGAGGGGCACATGTGAGCCGAACAGGGCAAGTGTGAAGCCCGAAGTCCCTGGAGCTGTTCTACAACAAAAGGCTGTAGGCTTTAGGTACACACGTGACATGCCCGCGCGGCGCAGGGCCCAGAAAGATGCGCGGAATCTTTCGACGCGGGTTTTGCGCCGAGCTGAGGAGCACGCGAGACGATTTGACCATCTTCGGGGCGCTCGGTCGCTTGTGCGTGCAGAGAGCGACAGAATAGCGATGACCAGCAGAGTGCCACGCGTCACGCTTCGCTGAGGCTTCATTGGGATGGCGGTGGTGCGGCATGTCGCGCCGGCATTGAGGCCAAGTCGATAGCAGGTGGTCTGAGGTTTTTGTCGCATGCAGCCATGGCTCCTGGGGCTTGACCGGAGTGGGCAAGCTGTAAGATAATTCCAGCACGTCGATGTCAAGCAACTTTTTTGATCAGGCAGGACAAGCAGAAGGACCTGTGAGAAAGTCGCTCGAGGAAGGCACATGGAGGCAAAATGTCTTGCCATGTGTGCGAAGCGTTTGACGATCCTGCGACTGTGAGCACAATTTGGGTTGCTTTCGCGCCGTGGCCTGTCCATTTTGCACGGGTAGCCAAGTTGTTATGTTGGGAACTTGCTCATGGTTTCATCAGCACATGTTGTTGCATTTCAACATCTATTATTGATGTGGTAAAGACTAAGATAGGACGGCAGCGGCTTCAGCCCGGCAAGCGATCGTGCTTGCACCGGTCTCACTGAAGTCACACGGTGCAGACTCACAGACAAAATGGCCGGCAGCCTCACTTCAACGTGGCACTCGCACCCAATTCTGGCGGCGGTTCACGGCCTTCTCCTGGATGGGATCTCCCAGCCCCCTAGCAGAAGCCGCTTTGAGGCCTGTGGAGCCGGCGGCCTCGAGGATCCGAACGTGGATCCCTCACATATGGGGTTTCCGTTTGCGGCGCCTTTTGCTGTTGCCGTGTTGATGACTTGCTTTCGAACTTCAGGTGCTTGATTGCAGTGTCTTGTAACCTCCCCCACATGCTACAATCTACAACAACGAGACCGCAACGTCATTTGGGAACATGCCATTCGCAAACAATCCAAAAGAGTATCATCTGAGTCTGTGGTTATCAGCTTGTCAAAATGGGCTTCTGCCAGATGCAAGGTACTAGCTGGCCTTGGTAAATCGAACGAGGACGCGTGCGTTTACAAGGCGCGGACACATTTGGTTTGTGCTTGCTGTGCCCGGCAGCTGACGGGATTGGTTGCTCGCTTTAATCTTCGACTCAGAGCAAGACTTTGCGACAGGATGGGCTCAGGCAGTGCTCAGTGCAGCACCTCCAGAAAGAGCATGAGCATGAGAGTCTTTGGGAAGTGCATGTCTCTTCTCGAAAGTGAGAGGTCAGCGATGACATTGCCGTCGTTGGCACTCTGGACTTCTTTACGCCCATTGTGGATGAGCCCGAGGCTCCGAATCCGACAGATTCCGACAGCAGAAGGATTCTCTTCCAACTGTGTGGGGATCTGAGTCCAGGGGTTCGGGTTGACAGCAGCGTTTGCGAGAGTCTGAGAGCTTTCGTGCGTGTCGCACGGGTCCGCGGGTACACCGAAGGTAAGGAGAAATTCCACACGAGGCAAGTCCCAAGCGTGTCGTGTGCACGGTAGGATCCTGGAATACTGCAAACTGAATTGGAGGGGCAATGTATTCGAGCTCGGGGAAAATGCTCTTCAGGTCAAGTTCAAGCTCCGCAAAGCTCCCGTGAAGTTGATGTTCAATGATTCCCTACGAAAGGCATTTGCTTCAGGCTCACACCCCGGAGCGCAAGGCTCACCTTGAGAAAGGGCCTCTGGGGACTGTTCTATATTGTTCTAGGGCTCCTAGTTTTTTCGCCCCCCCCCCCCCATGTTTAAATCAACCCCTATTTCACCAATCTTAGGAAGTCGTGTGCTTTTCTCCCCTCCCACCCCCGGCCGTTTGCTTTCAGCCCCCCGGGT
>CAJNJA010098930.1:761-18978 GCA_905231915.1 Symbiodinium necroappetens
GGTTTAGGGTTTAGGGCTTATGCTTTCCTCCCAGAACACCTGGGACCGGCTTCCACAAATTCTGCTTGCTTTGTCAAACCTTTCGACGTATCAACAAGCAATCGACCCCTCAACTGATTCTCCTACAAGACTTACGACATGCTGGTCTAGAACTTTCGAGTCCTATCATCTCTAACTCTCTGATGTGGCCGGCATCGCCGCATTGCTCCGACGTCATAAGCTGACACGTGTCGATCATCAAACCCTCCCGGTGTTGATGGCTTTGCGTACTCCTCCAGATCGAACACAGGTAGATAAGACCCTAAACCCTAAACCCTACACTGGCCCTACACCCTCAACCCTAAACCCTAAACTCTAAATCCTAAACCCTACACCCTAAAGCCCGCACCCCTACACCCGAACAGAAGTTTGGGGCTCTCAAGGACAGGCGGCAGCAGCCAAAGCGCACTCAAACCGTCTATAGGGTGGAGGAATTGGAGTTTTGGCCTTTAGGGTTGAGAGTTTAGGGGTTTAGGGGTTTAGGGTTTAGGGCTTGGGGTTGAGCGTTTAGGCCTTAGGGTTGAGAGTTTAGGGTTCAGGGCGTAGGGTGCTTAGGACTTGGGGTTTAAGCCTAAGGGTTGAGAGTTGAGAGTGCTGGGTTTGGGGCTTAGGGTGTTTATTCTGAAGGGTGGGACGCCTTGGGGGCCCCATATTTATAGTGTTTTCTCATGTTTTGTAGCGAAAATCACCCTTGAATTAGAAGGATGGTGAAACACTTGTAAGTGCACTTTCAATACAATAGACACGGCACCCAAGAAATCCTGCAAATCCACTATGTGGGAAAACTGGGCCCCCACAGCGTCCTTTTCTGTTAGGAATTCGGGTTTAGGGGGCTCTAGGGACTGAACCCCACAAGCCCAAAACACTTGAAACCTCTTTAACCGTTTGCAGAAAAGTCCTGTAGATACCTCACCATCTCACCCAACAAAAAAAGGAATCCCCAAAAATGGAGCGTGCTCCCTTAAACCCTGCACCCTAGACCAAACCCTAAACCCTGAACCCTAAACCCTGAACCCCGAACACTAAGCCTGAAAACCAAACTAAACCGTAGTCATGAAAGCTTCTGGAGCCCTACGAATGGAACCTCTACTGTTGAGAGTGCTATAAGAACTTTTCAGAGGGGGTAGTATAGGTGCTTTAGCGTTTGGGGCCTACAGGGTCAAACCATAACACAGCGGTTCCAAGCAGAGCTGAGCGTGTCCTCCAACTGGTCCGGTGGAAGACCCACCTGACAGCACCTTGGACAAACCCCAACAGGTTTGTTTTTTTTAAGGGCCTCTTACTGTATGCCATGCTGTGCAAAGCCTCGTCACCCGATTGGGCAGGCTCACGGTCCAAGTTTGCGGACCTTGATTGTCATCCGGTTCCCTGTGCCCCGTGGCAGACTGGATAAAAGAAAGACCCTACCCTACCCCTCGGTTTAGTGTGTCGATGCATCAGAAGAAGCTGTCCCGGAATCTCCAGGCCCACTGCCTTGCCCTCCATCGGAGCCCTGATGCACATTCGCCAAAGCGTCTTCATTCCGACCCTGGCTCTCGTCTGATCCCTCCCTCTGCACGAGCCCGCCTTTGGGGTTTAGGGTTTAGGGTTTTGGGTTAACTGATTCCGTCAGTAGAGCAGCGACGTTGTTCTAAGTTGGAAGGTCTGAGCTTCGGTGCATCTACTATCCTGAGAAAAGTCGAGCCCAGACCCGCTCTCAAGTTCTTGGACACACTGCAAAAGTCTGCGGTTTAGGGGCTTGGGGGTTCAGGTTTAGGGTGGAGATGGCATTTAATTTCATGTGTCTAGTAACTAGTTGCACACTCTAAGAGTCTAACACATCGTGCCGCGAAAGCTGAGAAATTCTAGACCACCAACATGAGCAGCATTCGCAATCAACACCGGAGGTAGAAAACAGCAACGGTATCACTAGCACAAAAGCTGCAAGAAGGTCAACGACTACACAACGGTATGTTCAACTTCCTAGCACCGTGGACTGCAAACCGACTAGTATTCCAAGACCTAAGATGCAGGGAAAAGACTCAACTTACCCCTAAAGAGCCCCGAACTGGAAGTTCGAAACTGTTGCTGAACCGTACTAACCCTAAGTCGCTGAACCGCTACACTAAACCCTGAAAACCCTAAACCCTCAACCCTGTTGGCGAACCTGAAACCCCAAAAAAATGCTAGGCCGATGCACCAAGTTGACTCCTCCACGCGCCGACCTGTGCCCAGGCCAGGGTTTGGGGTCTAGGGCTTCTGGTCCCGTCCCTAATTTAGGGTTTAGGGGTTTAGGGGTTTAGGGGTTTAGGGGTTAGGGTTTAGGGTTCAGGGTATCCAAAAAAAAAACCAGGAGGGCTCGGGATTTAGGCTTCAGAGTTCAGAAGGCTTTGTTTCTATAGTTGGACAGGGCTGTGAGGGACGCAGGATTTAGGTCATCCTTACAGAACCAGCATCATGCGGCACACCCTGCTCCACCTATGTCGCCAGGTGCCTGTCTAGTTTCGGCTTCTGGGCGTGATAAGGTTACAACATACTCCACTGCATCAATCTTTTCCCCCTAATATTAAACGGCCCCCCCCAATCAAAACTCGGAACGTGTGTTTATTATTAGGGGTATGTTTATCTCTACTGCCACTGTTGAGGGGTTGTGCTCTTGCTCCTGCTCTGGCCCTTGCTCCCGCGCTGGCTTTTGCTCCTGCTTCTGCTGCGTCTCGGGCGCCTGCTCCTGCTCCTGCTCTTGCTCTTGCTCCCGCTTTTGCTTTTGATTTGCTCTTGCTGCTGCCCTTGCTCTTACTCAACGGTATTTGGAGCCTCGAAACCCTGCCCCCTAATTCAGAATAGGTTTTAAAGGGCACGGATGATGTCGGGAAGATTCGCCCCAATGTGCTTTGATTATAGGGGGTGAAGCAATTATGCCTTTCAGTTTAGGGGTCCTGCTATAATTTGAAGTATGTTCCTTAATCAAAGAATTTTGGGAGGTCTGGGTGCTGAGGCGGCCGGCTTCGGTGATTTTGTGGAGTACTTTCACCGGCTCCACCGCGAACAGATCATGCCAGGGCCCCGGATCCCAGTTTGGAGTGCGGTCGTGCTAGTGGTTCCGAAACCCGCAAAGCATCGCAAGCCCTTCAGTGAAGCATAAACCCGGAGCCCCAAAACGCTCAGCCCGCAACCCTTTCACTGCAACTGCTCTCAGTCTTTGCATTGCACTCTATTGCGAACACTTCCTTCCGCCATATATAATCGACTGTCATCATAAGCGCTGTTCTATACTGCTTTGGGCCCCTGAAGGAACCCTTAGAGGATCCTTGAAAGGAACCCTTATTGGCCTTAAGCTCAGCTGTGATGCGGTCAGGAGCGGCTTGGCTGCTGCTTTCGGACCTGAGGTGCTGGGCCCGGAATACGCACGGGATTGAGCGCCACGGTTCAGTGTTTAGAAGTTTATAGGGTTTAGAGTGTAGGGCTGAGGGTTTAGGGTTTAGGGCAGATCACTCACAGGGTTTTTAAGGTTCAGGAGCTGCGGGGCGGAAAGAAGAGGCGAGGTGGGGTTTCGGGCTTGGTGTTTTTGATTTCGGGTCGAAGGGTTTCGGGTTTCTGGGCGGTTTCATGGGGCACCTTGGGTTTGGGGGCCCTTCCCCGTCTTTGTTCTTAGGGCTCTGGGTAGTGGGTGTGTACACTCCTAGATGGCCCAGCAAGAGCAGAACTCCTCCTCTGCACTTTGTCTTAGGGAATTAGGAGCTTGTAGGGTTTAAATAGGGCCCCAGCGGTTGAGGTTTTAGGGCTTCAGTAGGATTTAGAGTTTAGGGTTAAGGGTTCTGCCACACCCGATTGCTTCTGTTTTTGAGGTTGCCCTTCCTGCGGACATTCTATCCTCAATCTCAAACCGTCCTATCGTCCGAAGTACTAAGTACTTTCTGCAACTTACCCTGCGCAAGGTAGGATTTTTGGAAGAGGAATTACTGCTGGCAGTGCTGTGTTGCTCTGCAATTATTTGATGCACTAGTCAAAGTTGCTACCGATTTCTGCTAGAGCTAGGGGGCCATGAAGCGACGGCTTCAATCACTGAACACCGGCTTACTAGGATATATATATATATATGCACATATCTATATGTGTATATATATATAGAAAATGTTTTGTTGTTATATGAATTTATGCAGAATTCGATTGGCAGTCCCTCGTGCACCACCCAGAAGCAGCAACAGACTGTAGAGACAAGAGCCTCCAAAGCATCCAACGCGGAAGGTGGAACTCAAGGCCGTGCCGTTGGCACCGTCTGTGCAAGAAAGGTATCTTGGTCTTTTCTTCAGTGAAATTGTTGCCGTGTCCGTTGTGTTGGTGGAGGCCACCTCGATCTCCACGTGGGATTCTGAGGTTGTTTGGGAGGTTGAGCGAGGAGCATACATTGACAGACACACTTTCCTGGCAGAAGCTCATGTGGGTGAGCCGAGCATATATCCCCAGAGAGGGCTGACCATGGTTTTCTCATTGGTTACCATTCAACAAGCAGCAGCGTGCAAAAAACTAGTGGAAGCACCATGCTTTTGCCGCATGCGTTCGTCAGTGCACCCTCAGGTTCATGGCGAAGATGAGCGAACTGCGTCCTCGAATTGGAGGGTTCGATTCAGATTTGATCGGTCCGTTTTCAGAGACCTGTTCCACGATTTGTGAGGGAGGAGAAACATGTGAGGCTGTTTGAGGACGTGGCCCCGAAACCAGGCACCTTAAATCTTTGCTATCTTTAATTCCGAGGCCTTACAGTATGTAGACTTTGGGCAAGTTCGGGCTTTTTTCGACTTCGGAAGCTTTGGGTCGTGCTGGCAGCTAGGACCAGACAAGACTGGAAAGTTGCTATTGGGTTTGTATCAGCATTCGCTCAACACTGGCTTTACTGTAGCAGCTGCACCAGCAGCTATCGAGGCGAGGGCGCTTACAGGGCCCAATTGTATGGAATATGACTCGCTGAAGATCCTTAGGGTTTGCCCTGAGCATCCGCAGCCGCTTCAAAAGCACAAGCCAGCATCACTCAGCAAGCTGGTCTTTTTCAGGGTCCATACGTACCATAGACCATGGTTTCGACGAGAGTGCTGACGAATGCACTCATCACCTTTGTGTAATGGAGACGATGCAACCACGGGCTTCGGATAATTAGAAGTCAAGTTCACAGCAATGCTTCAATTTACTTCGCTGTCCAGGTCAGCACATCATATAAGTAAGCAGCAGGGCTGGATTAGCTGGTCCCATGTGGTTCAGCGGCTGGCTCTGCGGCAGCTGTACCAGACCCTGTTGTCAAGGATGTTCGAGGCCCTGTTGTCAAGGAACTCTTCTTCAACACGAGAAGAACTGCATGGTTGGGCTTGTCGAGGACTTCGGCAAGGCAGAAAACCCTCCGGAAGAGACGGAGGTCGATTCGAGCTTCTGGAACGATTTGGAGGGCTATTGGTATAGAGAGAAAGACAATTCCTGCCTTGGTGAGATTCGTGGCGGCAGCATCATCTGGGACATTCAATGGAAAACGGCCCACGAGGAAACCCCTCTCTACCCCATGTCGTCGGATTCAGTCTGGTTTGAACGTAACGATCGGGTCGAACTGGGCAAGATTCAGCGGCAAGCGCAGACGAGAATCTGCTGGAGCGATGGCGACATCTGGCTTCGGAAATGATTGCCTGCTGATGCCCGCTCCGTTTCATCTTTGTCATGCCTTGGTGACTATGCCGCGATAACATGAAAGACACTGAGTTACCGAGTGCCACTGTGCACATCGGCATTCCTCTTTCTTTTGGTGTAGGCCCACGCCGGTCAACAAAAGCAACGAGTGTCGAAACTCAGAGGTTAGGTTTCAGGGTAGAGGGTTTCGGGTATTATCATGGAGCAGATATCGAAGGGCCCTGCCTAAGCAGCGTAGGCTTTGGGATCTGTTTGTGAGCGCACAGTTGGCTTTCCGGGAAAGCCTAACATAGGGGTCGATATACTAGTTTGTACGACGTCATTACGGCCTCTATATTACCATGAGTGCGCAGGTGTAGGCTGACCGCGCGTAGGTCTTTTCCCGCGTAGATGCTTGACTTGCTTCATCGGTCAAGCAAGGAGGTCCAGGAGATTTGCGTTTCAAGGCTACCCTAAACTCGAAATCATAGCCCTTGCCGGCCCTGTGAGAGTGAGAGTCGAAATCATTGCCGAAATCGTCCCATCCGCACCCTAATACCGTAACGCGGATCTCGCAGTAGCGTGTCACTATATGAGAGTATATAAATAAATTCCTCTATATAGATATATATATATATATGTGTGTGTATGTAAAAATATGTATAGTTATAGTAGCATACCATTTTAATCTTATTATCAAGTGAGGGGTCGAAATACTAACCTTTTGGGGGCTCCTCATCTAGACCCTAACTTTGGCGCTCCAAATAGCTCAAAGCAGGTACTTTTTGCAGACGTGGGGCTCTAGGGTGAATCCCTTTCGCCTTAAACCACCAGTTCCTGATCATTGGCATCGACTCCCTTCATAGGGTTTCAAAGTTCCAAGTACTTATGTTTAATTGCTGTTGACTTTGACTGTTGTTGTTAGTGTGATCGCTATTGTCTTGCTGCCACAACGGCTTCCAGTATCATAGTAGTTGTTCTTAATAGCATTGCCATTGTTAGTCGTCTTCGTCGCCGTGACTATCATAGCAGTTGCGCAGGTCTTGGTGTTGTTGAAGCTTAGTATCAAACGGATTGTCTGCAGACCTTGCCTGGCTTTGTCCGGGTATGAGTGTCAAGAAGCCTTAAACTGTTGAAGCATACTATCAGATACGACCCTGCACAAGAGTTTAAAACCGGGCTTGTGATCCAGGTTGCTGCGGGTGTAGCGTAGCTGTTAATTGAATTGCGGCCCTAACCCGACCATCGAGAACCCATGGAACTTGTAGAGCAAACCTGTCGTATGCCTTGGACCCATAAAACCCTGTACCCTAAATCTTAGACCCGAAACCCTGTATATAAGAAAACATACAAAACCCCATATGCCTGGGGCCCTTCTTGAGCTAAGAAAGCCCTCAACCAGACCTCTGGAGCTGCGAAAATCCCAATCCAGAAGATCCTGGTTCAGGGTTTAGGGCCTAAGGTTTAGGATTTAGTGTTTAGGGTTCAAGGTTTAGGACTTCGGGTTTAGGGTTTAAGTTTTGGGGCTTAGGATTTAGGGTTTATAAGGTTTAGGGCCTAGGGCGTAAGGTTTGAAGCCTCTGAAAGCCTCTGAAGACAGGTGAGCGAAAGTATGATAGTACAGAACAAACACTGAAGGAGCAAATTAAGTGTAGATATAAGACACACGCACACACTTCGTTTATGCATATCCAGCTCTATATGCAGTATGCATACGGAAGTTTTATGCTCGTGTTTATGCAATGTGTCCTTTAATTTTCGGTCTGGTGGGTAGGAATCCAAAGTTCAGTTTACAGATCGGAAGAACAGCCGTGATCACTTTGTCCGTGGCCATTTTGGCGATCAGCCGATCGGCCCGGATTTTCGATCCCGCTCACTCCACCCCATTGATCTTTTCGGGGGGTTCTAATGCAGCCCCTGTCAAGCCTTGCTTGTGGAACCTACGATGATCTGTGTCGACCTCGCCTGTGGTCTTCACACCGGCTGCTTTTGCGACGGCCGCTCCGGTCGCGGGGCCTTTTTTGCCGTGCCCTCGGAAAACTGGGCTCAGGGGCAATCAAGCCCTCTTGGACTGCTTGTGATCGCGGAATGGAGATCTGCCGTTTTTGCCGGCGCCTCCGGCTCATCGTGCTCGGCCTACAGCTCCACCGGCAGATCCTGCCACAGCTGAGGAATATCGTGATGCCGTAGCTCAGCTGGTCCAGTTTGTCGCCGATGCGGGGCCAAAACATATCCATACGCCGCGCGGTGGGCCCGCTCCTTTGCTCCGTGGAGCGCCGGCCGGTCCTGCTGGCACTCCGGGCCTTAATGCCGCGGTCGAGGTCAGGCACAAGGTGACATCATTGGGCCCTCGGCCCAAGCTCAAGGCGAAGCCGGCTGCGGATCCTCAGTCTTCGGGAAAGAGCAGATCTGGCTCCTCTCGATGTTCCGCGGCCTAAGCGCAAGGCTTTCGCTGCCCGTCGGCGTGATGCTGCTCTCCAGGAGCCGATCGAGGTCTATCCGGACTCCCCTGCGGCTCCGATTGAAGACTTCCCTTTTCCCTTGTGTTCGAGGGGAATGTTTCGTCTGATGTTTTCGTTCGGATCTGTGTGGAGCGTTCACCAGCTATCTGGTGCGCCCCTCCGGTGATCGGAGCATCCGTTCGGCGGAATGATGAAAATCTGACATGTTCGAGTTTTGATCTGTGGCCGAAATCCCACGTTGCGGTCGAAGAAAAGTCTGTGTGCGATCGTTGGCTGTTCAGCGAGTTCTCGAGCGGTGGAGATCTATCGTACTAGTAAACTGTATTATTATTATGATGATTATGATATTATTGTTGTTGCTATTAGTATATAAATACATATATGTATATATAAAGTCTTGCCTCGAGCCAAACTGAAAGTGCTGGCTGTATCACACCAGCGAAACGCGGGAAACTTGCCGGCAGGTTCATGCTGCCTCATTTGTTCGGCTTCTTCCTTGGGGAGGAGCCGGAGGCTCATGTGTGAAGCACGGCGTGGTTGCGACCCCGCAGAACCCAGTCGACAGGGTGGAAGCATGCACCAAGTGTTGTATTTGCATGCAAGAGGTGGCATGGCACTTTCCGGTGGAACCCGGATGATGGCCAGGCCGAATCTAGCATTCAGGGTTGGTCCCTTCATGCGTGCATTCTGAGAAGAATGCTGAGTGGGCCAACCAGGTACACCCGTGTTCACTCTTTGTTCGGCTTTATTGTCAGATCTCTTGGAAGGTGAAGATCACTCATGTCGTCATTCGACTGTATGGTGTCCGCGCCCCATGCGTGTGCTACTGGCCATCTGCATTTTCTCACAGTACAACTCTGCAACTATGCTCAGGCCTTGATCTTGGGCCAATCCTTCTTGACATGGGCTGCAAAGCAGACCGATGACGGCTGGGTACCCGAGCCCGGGTCAAGGAAGGTGATAAATCAGAGTCTGCGATGTTCCTCTTCATGTTGTGCAAGCTCCGAGCCAAAAGGGACAACCAGCCCAGAGGCCTTGAAACTTGGGAGAGCAGAGCAAAGTCCCAGGCCGCGTGCGCCTTGCCGCCGTCAGAGCTTATGCCGCCCTCTCCGGCACGTTCTGAGACTCTCTGGGGCTTAGTCTCGGCATTGCGACTTTATTCAAAAGCTGGGCTCAGGCCTAAGACCTCCTCCGGAAAGAGTCTTCTGCCGAATTATGCCGCATTTCGATGTGTGAAGTTGGCCATCCGATGTCATCTCCCATAGTGAGAGAAAGGCTGCCATCTCACCAATGGTTGAACTCTGCTTACTGCGCGCTGTCGATTCCAAGTTGCGTCAATAACGGTTGCCATCAGGAATGCGGGAGGGGTTCAACCCCCAGTCATGTCGGAGCAACCGAATAGACGCGGCAGCCAACATAGTTCTGCGGAGGCAAGTAATTTGGAGCAAGTTTCTCTCACATCGATCGAGTATGTGTCGACGAAAGGACGGTTGCTGGTGAAGAGAGAACGAGAGGCGACGAGAGGAGAGCTCCGGGCACTGCAGGAAGGTTTGGCACATAACAGTTCTGGGCTTCGTGCTGAGTTGTGGGCAAGTAACAAGTAGGTTCTAAGTTCTAAGTGGTGCCGCTTTGCGACAGCCGAGCCAGGTTGTGTTTGGCCTGACGACGCTGGCCTTATTGCGTGCACAGCTCACCGACTCTACCTGGCATGTTCGCACCTGAGGAACCTCGTACCGTCTGCCATCTCCTGGCTTGTCTTTGCTGAAAGAAAGTGTGTCGATTCGAGCTGACTGCGCAAGGTCCTCAATTGGCTAAATCTCCTTCTCTTTGCATGTTTGGCGGCGTTCTATGGCTGGTTTAGCCTGCCGACACCTCAGAAGCAAAGGAAAGCTACTAGCACAGAGAACTCGACTTTTGCAGCGTGCTGAGCTGCTCGCTGGCCTAGGGTTTTTAACACTCAGCCGGTGAGGTGTGAGTTTCCTTTCCCATCAGGGCTTGGAGAGCACGAAACAACTGCTTAGAAGGACGGGAGGACTTTGGAGAGTTATAGATGCAAGTTAGCAGCGAAAAGAAAATCGTTCGTGTTCGTGTGTGTGTGTGTGCGCGTGTGCGCACGCGTGTATGTGCATATGTGTGTGTGTGTGTGTGTTTCGGGACTTTCTGCGCATCATGTCCAAGCACGATCTCGACTCGCGCGAGAAAGCTGCCAAGAACAGCGCAGTTCATGTGGCTCACCGGCAGATAGCTTGCTAAACCTGTGGGCGGGCCTTGGGAATGAAGTAGTCAGACGTCAGTGATTCGACAGCGAGTGGCTTCTGGATCTGAGGCTATGAAGTTGAGAAAGTTTTGGGAAATTTTCGTGATCAAACTCAATTGTAGATCAAGACTGTTCGATCTTCACTCTCGGCCTCCCTCGACATGTCTCCCTCAAGATTTGCAACTCATCCTATCCCTGTCCTCACCTTCATGTCAGAAATCGGTTCGATCAAGTCCAGGCTCTTGCCTTCTCATGCCAGAAATTCACAGCAGCAGGCCTCACACAGGCAGGTCAGAACCCTAAAGGGACAGCGCCAATGTGAACACCAGCTTATCAAATGCACAATGCCGAGGCCTTTGCCCTTTGCTTTGCAATGTTGTCTTGCATCGCCGCGCATGTGCTGGTTTTCCAGGAAGCCCAAATCTTGCAGTCAACACTGGCGGTGTGGCATGTGGGAGTGCGGGGAATGTTGTTAAGAGGCTTTCGTCAACTTAGCGCGTCCAGTGCCGAGGGTGCAGCCGCCAGCCGTGTTTGAGGGCCTGGGCAAAGTCACATCCTAAGGCCGGAGAGCTGGATTCTTGGAGGGACACAGTCGGAGGGACTCGCGCCGCTTTTAGGTTATTATGCCATATACCTCGCAAGCACAACACATTTGGCCTAGAGCAGGCCGTGAGGGCGCCGACTCTTTCAACGCCTGGTGTAGCCTCCTGGAGGATGCAGAGCTACTCAACAAATGGACAGCGAGAGATGTGCTGCCCCAGAAGCCCAAAGCCGACGAACGTGGTTTGAAGGCTCATCACACGACCGGAACCTCTATCCACGCGATCCGCGGATGAACAACACCTTACTAAGTAGACAATCTCGCCACAGCACATCTTAGTCTGATGCTAGCATTTCAGGAGCGGGCTGCCACAGGCCCCTCTTTCAGCTTGAAAGGTCAGTGCGACCAGTTGTCTGTCTGATTGGCCTGCACATGAATCGGTCAGCTCTAGTGGTCCCAACAAGGGTGTGCTTTGGCCCCGAGCGCAGCGGGATGCGAGTTTGTACATAGGCATGGAGGGCTTCGAAAAATGGCATGCACCCTTGCGCTGGCGTTAGAATTAACAAAGCTTGATGGGCTCGTGTACTTCACCAGCCGGTTTAACAGTTGAACACAGACAGAATACATGGTGCTTGAATTTGGACCTATCTGGACGAGTAAGACCCTAGACAGTCGTCCAATGGATCACGGCAAGATACCGCACAACGGATGGTGACCGTCCGTGGCTCGCACCAGCTCGTCGGAGTATGACGGGAGTCAAAGAGGGAGCTTTGGCATCGAACATAGTGTTGTTGCGGGGAAGAGCATATACTGAACATAGAAGCACCGCACCACAGGGCTCCGGCGATGTGATCGTGTCCTTGAGCTGAGGGGCAACCGAAGAGACAGTGCTAAGCAAGTATCGCTTATGCAGCAGCACCTAAGACCTCAGCAACACCCAACCCCCGCCTTAGATTTTTCGTGAAAGTTCCTTGCGTTCCTTTCGGGGCCATGGTTTCTCCGAGTCTAGACTCCACGAACGTGGAGGAATCTCTCTTAGCACGCGCCTGCCGCCGGCGCGACCTCTTCCAGGTGCCGTAGAGCCGTCCGCCCTCAGACTTTGGTCTGGAGGGTTGTCGAATAATGCATAATCAACAGGGCATAAAAAGGGCCGACACAAGGCGGTTGGTTTACGACTTTCGAACCTGCACTCTACACCTGAGCGTCAGCTGCCGTCTCGAACCTGACCTGGCTGCGCTTGTGGAGTCACAGAGTTAAAGAGGCATCTGAGCAATCAGCAGTCGAGCAGGCTTTCGCAGTACTACTGTTGATGATAGAAATCCTGCATTACTTTGAGGACCCTAAACTATGGGAACTGTATATTCCTTATTATGGGTAATGCAGGATGTATATCATCAACTGTATCCATGCCCGCCTCATTGCCAGAGGTGCAGGCGCTCCTGCGGGACAAGGCGGACCCCAACCACGCTGATGCTGCGGGTGAAACACCACTCCTTCAGGCCATTTTACGCCGATGTGTCGGAACTATTTTGGGGCCCCTTTGCCTAATGTGGGTTCTAGATTGAACCATTGGATGCTCGAGAGGCAGCCGCGCAGGGTGATCTGGACGCCTCGGCCCTGGATCGGGTTGACGCTTGCTGAGTAATGCCACACTTGTAGCAGCCAGCAGCAGTCCATCCTTGAAGCTGCAGCAGATTCGGGCAGCCGTCTCCGTCAATTGGTCCTCGGTCCATAGCCAACTTCACGGGAGAATCACCCGATCAGAGCCGACATTGTCTGAATTTTGAGGTAGTCTCACTGCTGCTGGGCCACGGTGCGGAGCCTTCGCGGCGGGCGCCACCCAGCGTCTGCCGGGAGGCAGACGGCCAGCCGCGGGCCCAGGGCCGCTCTGAAGGGGGAGAAGCCGTCCTTCCGAAAGCCGGGCTCCGTGTCTGACGAGCGCACTAAGGCTGAGCCCCCCTGTGCAGAAGCTTTTCGAGCTTTTTTCGCGCAAAGGCCGTGTGCATGGTCCAGCTACTTTTGAATTCCAACCGAGGGCATGATCTGCCTCCTGAAATCGAGAGGCCTTTCCTTGGAGCAGCGCGAGAAGATTCTAGTCTCGCTGCCGTTGCCCTTGGACCCTGGCGCAGCTGCTCAGGCCTGGACAAAAGGGCATGGTGGCTCAATCTTAGACGTCTAGGCGTCTGCTTATCACATCTTCCAGCACCACGCACGGTGCCCGCCTCGCATTGCAGGCGGCCTTCGAAGGTAGCAATCGCGGTTCTGCCGCAAACTGCAAACCTGTGAGATTATGCAGACTTGCATACAAGCCCGACACGGATACGGAGGTGAGAAACCGCCTGGGTCTCGGTGGACTCCACTTCCGCGGCAGCCGCGGCGCCGCCGCGCCCCGGCGCCGGGAGAGGGAGGCCACCGCAGACCATGAGGTGCCGAGCCTCGGAGCCGACGCAAACGGCTCCTTTCAACTATCTTTTGCACGCTTGTGAGGTCACGATCTTGGTGTCGGAGCCTTTGCGGCCCGTTCTGGTTCTCAATCCTTTATGGGAGAAGCCGACGGCTACCGCCCCTCGGATTTGCAGAATAGGCTGCCCAAGCCTGCGAAGATCAGAAAGCACATCGCAGCTGGTTTCCGAGGTGGTCTTGCTTCATGGCCTCCTGCAGTCAGGCCCCATGCTCGAGCGACTGGCACGCGGCCTTGCGAAAGGCTTGGGCCCCAGACTTCTCCCAAATCACTGGCACTCCCTCCCGTTGACCAAAGACCAGAAGGGGGCACAGGATCTATGATGATCCGAGATGTTCAGCTGCAGTCAGTACCGTCGAGGCCTTCCCTTCGCCCGCTTCGTGGCTCCCACCGCGCCTTCCATGCGGCTTGGAACTGAAGGAGTCTGGGTTGATTATATAGGTAGGGATTCAACTCAGAACTCTCGAGGATGCTTTTCCTTCGGCGGTCTTCGCCTCTGCCGGCTAACGTGCAATAGTCAGGAGGTCCTGTCGCGTGCTATGTTGTGGCAGAGACGGAGTTGTCATAGGATGAATGACAGTTGCCAAGTCCTGTTTATCACTCAGACCTGTGCAGTCTTCAAGTTCCTGCGAGGCCTTCACTGTTCGGCTTCGGCCCTGCATGGTTCGACACCACCAAGTCTTTGCAAGGCTGGGCTGTCCAAAGGCGACGGTTTCGGATTTCCATCACAGGGGCCGTCCTTGCAAACTGTTGGAGGGAAAGGAGAGCACGCTTGATGTGCTTCTCTCCCACAGCTGATGAAGCCAGCTTTTATGCAATTTGGTCAGGTCAGCTGCCGGAGCAACTGGAGGCCAGCTGTCTGGGAAGAGAAGAATCAGCAAACGCTCAGCAACATCAGTTGACGACACGCTTTCTCTGCCTTCTTGCAACTCTGCGATTGGGGTTGATGTGAATTTATATGGAAGCTTTTTCCGTCGCCCCTCAACATTGCACAACACACCAACTGGGAAGGCTTGCAGGCCGAGGATGTAAGGTAGGAAAATAAGAGACCAATGAGGCGAGCGCGAAGGAGCTCATTAACATCCTCGAGATGGAGTCTCGGTTGCATTTTCCAGGCCGGAAAAGGAAGAAGCAGAGTAGCAAAAAGAGCCACAGAGAGACCGAGGAGGCGAGCATTTCTGGCATCCCGGCCCAGCGTCTGGTCCTTTGTGGCTTCTCTGCGGGTGGTGCCCTCAGCGCCTTCGCTGCGCTGCGCGCCCCATGGCGGCTAGGCCCATGGAGCCTGGGACCCGGGGGCTGGCCATGGCCTGCGAGCGCCTAATGCGAGCGCCGAAAGCGCGAGAGCTGAAGTCGTTGCGTGGGGCTGTTTTGGGGGGCATAATATCCACGTGCATCGAAGAAGGGGGGGGGGCCTTTTAGCCTTTCTACATTATTATATATAGTCCATTATGGTATATCCTAGTCTATTATAGTATAACTTGGAGTCGATGCTGGCCCCCGAAAAAAAGAGGCGGCCTGGCCCTGCTCGGCTCGGCTGGCCTGGCGCCCCTGGGAGTACTGGGAGAAGGGCTGCGCAGCACAGGCGCAGAAAGGGCCCCGAGAATGCTCCATAGTACAGTCTGAGTGCAGCCAAGTTTGCAGCAACGGCTTAGGTTGGCGTAGATAGGGCTTTACTGCAACTTAGCATTGGGTCCTCACTGTGCCAGGCCTCGCAACACTTCAATGCCACGGGCAAGAAGATCGTTGCACACTTGCAAACAGTCGACGTGTTTTGCTTCCGAAGTCATAGCTGTCCGCAGTGCATGCACAGGGTCCTTCCACGAGGTCCCGTTCGACCCATCGGAGAGCAAGTATATCGCCACACTGTAAAGCCATCCAAAACCTTCCTGCACGGACTTTGTGAAGACATGGACTTGTAATGGCGGTGCAGCATCACACAGTCTTCCTAAGGCATGGTTTCGGAGGCGTTGGCACGAGAATCGGCAGACTGGCTACGCCGGCAAGGCTGCGACGTCGAATTCCGATGCCATGCAGGTGGGAAGCAGAAGAGTGGAAACGGCGAGCTTTCTGGTGAAAGTGTGAAGTTCCCACCACCTGCAGCCACAACCATGGAGGCGTCGGGCACACCATCTCAGACGAGATGGCTTCCGAGGTTCTTGGGCTGGCCAGCGCATGCGGAATGTAGCAAGGAACTGCGCAATTATTGTGGTGCTGTTGCAGAAGCTACACTGCAGATACGTGCGATCATTGATCAGATTGGAGCCTGGCTGCGCGAGCGGCTTCTTGACCTCGACGATGCAGCTAGCGACAAGAACAGCCAAGAGGTCCCAAGCTTCGTTTTAGGGTCAGAGCCAGGGGGCACTTTGCAAGCTCGATCTACAGGAGTCGCCCGCCCCTGAAGCCGGTCATCTCGAACCTGGAGCTGTAGAGGAGCAACCGTTTGCCTTGGCAGAGCTCGGACAAAAAGCTTTAGGATGCATGTAAGAACGAAACCTAGGCCGACGCGCTAGTCTCGCCCTACTTTTGCACATCGGCGCGCCAGATTCCCACCATGGTCCTCAGGAGCCAATGGACGATCCTACTAGCGCGGAAGTGGGCAAGGCTTCATCCGTCCCAGCACACGAGGCAGCTACACAGCAGCTTTTGCAACTGCCCAGTAGCTGCCCAGTAGTGCAAAACTAAGCCGATCCCAGTGGGCTCGGCGAGGCTCCGGCCATGGAGTCCGAGGACTCCACGGAGCTGCCCGGCACGACGAGCTTGAGCGCCAGCTTCTCGCTGCAACAAAAGACGCTCTAATCCGCTGCGGCACCGCCCATTCGGTGCTTGACAGGTGGCTCGGATGCCGATGCAGAAGTTGAGAGGGACGCTCGGCAGAACCTCTTTCTTGTCTTCGTTTGACGTTCAGAGCTTTGTTGGGCATTCGCCCGTGATGATTTCGTAGTCTTAGCTTCTTCTGAGCAGTTGCTGTATCCGTGGCAGTGCCATGCTCCACGAGCTGTTGCAGGCAGTGTCTCGCAATCACGCCAAGGTGGGTTTCTTGAGCAGTGAGCAGTCCTGATACCACAGGACTTGTCCTTGAACAAGGCCCAGGTAACACCTGCAAACAACCAACGCCCCAAGAGCAGATTGCACAGCACAAGCAAAGGAAAGTCACAAATTCGATGTCCGCGACACATCAGGTTGCAGGCTTTGCCCCGTCAGACTCCAACCTCCAGGATACAGGTGGGCGTCCATTGATCTCTCGGCCCATTAGTGTGTGTCAGGGATTGCGCACGACACACTGCGACGGAATGACTCCGAAGGAATGCGACATCCAGATGTGAGGAATCTGTCAAGGCAGATTAGTTGCTTTTTGCAGGATCTTTCTACAGCGCCAGCACGGATACTCCAAGACGAGGAGCTGCCACTAGTCTCGCTTAGCTGCAGATGCTCAGAGTGTGGGTCGTCGGATCCCTGCGCTGTAAATGCTAGTGTCAGCACACCGCCTGGGCCTAGGCACCCTTGTGAGATGTTGCACCGGCACAGCCTCGTGCCCTTGCACGCCACACTCCCAGGTCATCCCGGCCACGCATGCAGACCTGGTCGCTCTGCTGTGACCCGGGCTACACAAAGGAAAGTTTCTTTCGAATGGATCAGGGGATTTCACAACGGAACAAACGCAGACAAGCAGGATTTCTTGCTTGTTCAATACTGACTCTTATCTGAACTATTTGCTATCCCGTGCTCCAGTGGTTCGTGCCTCACATCCTCTTGACCCAGGATGGCCTATGATCTGCCCCTCTCGGCCTGTCAGGCTTGCAGTATCATTGTTTGCTTTCTGTCTCAGCAGCTGGAGACACTTCGAGGACAATATCGGCCGAACATAGGACAATTCTTCCGGACATGATGTGTGTTCATGCTGTGGATTCTGTATCGTGCGGAGACGGCTAGCCAGCTGCGGTCCAGAACTTGAAGCTGGTGGCAGACAGAGTTTTGTTACTTTTGTTTTTTTTCTCGGGAGGCGGCTTTGGAGCGGCACCAGGACGTGGAAACCGCGCTCGAATTCCTGCTAGACACCGACGAAGGCTGGCAGAATGCCTGCTTAATGGCTCGGAAGGTCATGCACTTTGAACACCGTGGTCAGCCTATCAAGCACAGCACCGCGACATCGAAGAAACAAACACCTTTCAATACCTGATGGAATTGAGCGGTCTTGCCTGAACCACGTCCTCGAGTGAGGCGTTGGTATCTGGAGTCCCAGGTGCCCGGCTTCTTGGTGTTGAAGATGACCGGAGCCCATCGAAGAGCAGTGGCAGCCATCGTGTCCGAGAGGAGGCCATGCTCCACGGAAGAGTGTCTGGTGCAAGAGTCAACGGTGCTTGTGGTAGTGTTGCGTCCAATCGAGATCCGTGCTGTTTCAGACACCAACGCTGGCATTTAAATACGACACGTGAAACCTTCAAAGTGAAGACAACTCTAATTCCAACAAAGGTCAAAGTCGTTGAGGAGGAATGCCGATCCGATGCAGGACAAGCTGCTGCCAGGAGGCTGGCGGCAGAAACTGCAGTAGCAGGAGAGGCATCCGGAGAAGCGAGACCGGCAGAGAAAGCTAGGCGAGCCGAAGACGCGACACTAAAGGAAGAAGCAAAGCGGGCAAAAGAAGAAAGACTGGCCGAGGAAGCAAGGCGAGCTGAAGAAGCGAGACTGGCCGAGGAAGCACGGCGAGCTGAAGAAGCAAGGCGAGCCGAAGAAGCGAGACTGGCCGAGGAAGCACGCCGAGCTGAAGAAGCAAGACTGGCCGAGGAAGCACGGCGAGCTGAAGAAGCGAGACTGGCCGAGGAAGCACTGCGAGC
>CAJNJA010098941.1:6386-18978 GCA_905231915.1 Symbiodinium necroappetens
TTATGACTTCCAGAATCAAAGGACACCTCTCCAGGCCGATGCGATTCGAGATGCTGGCAAAACTTTTCTGGATTGCCATTTGAAGCTGACGCAGATATCGGCCCGGTTACTTGCATTGGATAGAGGACATTCTAGAATTATGCAATCTGCAGTATGCCTTGCAATCTCCTGATGCTCAGGCTCGGGATTGTGGCTTGGATCCTGAAGCCAAAATTCCATGATTCTCGTCAGAATGGATGGCTCTGTTCGGCTTTGTGGGATGGGCTTCATATCAATATCTGAGGCTATGTTGCACCTTCTGCGACAGAGCCATTGCTGGAGCACCTTGGTACCATTTGAGTATACGTAATCCAACCTGTAGCCGTGACTGTGCTTCAACCTCAGGATACAACACGAGATATTCGCATAATTTCTCTGGGGAAGATGCAATGGGATGGCTAAAGCGCCCGGGTCCCTAGTGGATCATCATTGCATTCTATCAGGGAGCCGCATCGGCATCATGAGCAAAATCGCTGAATCTACTTGCAGGCATATGCCTGAAAGCACCACGAAAGCCTGCTGCTATGGCGAAATGGGTTCTGCACATGGGCCGATTGAGAATGGTTGCGGCCAAGCGTGGGCTCAATCCGAAGCTTGGATGTACCCATTTGTGGCCATTTCAAACCTGTTTCTGCTGGGATTCTTGCAACTTAGGAAGGTGCGCCAAAGGGGATGGAAGCGATGATGAGTCGTTCCGAAGCCTGGTTGCATGGGATTTTGATGATTTCATGTGTGTTTTCTGCTCCCAAAAGCTGGAACACTGTGTCGATTTCAGTGCCCAAGGAGACATTCGAAGCTGGGATTGGCGTGATCATGCGCCAAAAAAGATGGAGTCCGATGCTTTCAAGGGGGGGTTTTCACGAACCTTAAAAAATGCCCTTTGACGCAACCGCCCGGTTTAACCTGAAGGTTGTGAACCGCCTCGTTTTACCAGCCCTTTAGAAGAGCAGGGATAGTTTAAGGCCCTTAAGCTAACGCAGGGTTTATATCATCAACCGTATTGGATCCGGAAACCGCAAAGAACCAAGATCGTTGAATCCGAACACCCAAGCCTGCAACCCTAAACTCGAAATCCAGACCGGCAATAGACAAATCCAAACCCCACAACCCGTGCAGAACCCTACCAACTTCTAGAGTATGTTGTAAGCCCACATCTTCTAAAAGCACTGCAAAAACCCCTAAACTCCCTCAACAACCCTCCTCCTACTCCTTCCATAAATAACCTACCTACTAAGTCATCCACCTCTCTTTCCAACCCTAAACCCTCATCTAGCTATGAAGACCCTACCCCCTAAACTCTACCCGTATCGAAACCCTTGGGGAAAGGACCGGTCGGAAGTGAGCTCCGCATTCACACATCTGTGGAAGCTCCTGGAAGCTCTACAGGATGGGTTTTAGGGTTGAGTAGGATTTAGGGGTTTAGGGTTGAGCGGTTGAGGCTTTAGGGTTTAGGGGTTTAGGGCCTAGGGGTTTTGGGTTTGGGGTTTTGGGTTTGAGGTTTGATGGAGTTTTACAAGGGTGTTGTTCATGGGGTTGGAATGGGTCCTGGAAGCAAAAAAGTGGGAGGTTCTCAAGACGAGGTATCTTGCTTTGGCATCCCGCAAAGAATCTATCAAGTTATTGGAGGGCCTTGAGCGGCGCAGGTCCATCCTTCCCAAGGCTGAACAAACCCTAAGGCTCCATGTGCCCATATAGAACATGGGTAGTTCTCTACATTAGGGTCCCCTTTGGCATCTTTTTATAAGGGTGACGTAATATATTTGGGATTTTAAAAGAAACCGCAGAGGGCTTCCTATATGGAGTACGTTAAACCCTCGACTCAGTTTCTGGGTAGTTCTCTACAACACCCCCGAGAAAATCAAAATTTCCAAAACCTTTTAGAAACCATAAACCGTAAACCCTCTTAAACCCTAGCAATCTGGACTCTGCCTGCACCTCCGGCGAAGGTGTGGCCACCGGACCTGAAGGACCTTTCGGGCTTTGGGGTTTAGGGCGGTTGGGGGTTGGGGGTTTAGGGTTTGGGGGTTTTTGGGGTTTGAGGGGTTTGGGCTTTAGGACCCCCCCTCAATACCCCCGGAACTCAAGTATAAACCCCCCCTCACTCATAAAGCACGACGCCCTAAACCCATTTTTGGGAGAGTTACGTGATGTTGGTTTGCTTAGTTTTGCGGGAATGCGACCCTGCCAGCATGGCAGAGAGAGAAACTGCGAGCACTGCAGAACTTCGGATGAGATTCTCACACTCTCGCAGAGAAAGTCAGCGAGCCAACTCAGGGGGCTTCCGCCCGAGAGAACCGCAGATTTAGAGGATCTCAGAAACCGTGTTTTCCTTAATGACATTCCTTGTTCCTGCAGAATAAAAACAATCCATTCTGATGGAGTACTCACAAAGCCGTTCTTCCGAATTATGAACCCCCCTCAATTATAAACTCCTTCCGAAAAGCGTCCTTCTGGTAGTGCCTGCAGAAGGCAGGAAAATGGAAGCAAACTTTACAAGCCAATCACTTCACTGGGAAAGCTTTGGATTCAAAACTTGGGAAAGCTTTCAGTTCAAAAGGACAGCAGGGTTTAGAAGCCAAGCCCTTGATTGGGAAAGCTTTGTTTTACAAGCCACGGGACTCCAATACTGCAGATTTAGAGGATCTCAAAAACCATGCCTTCCTTAATACACGTACTTCTTATTCCGGCAGCAAATCAAAAAATGCTGGATATTTAGCAAGTGACGAGAGGAGCAGCTTCAGAGTTCGCGAGAGAGGCGGAGTGGAGAGGCGGTGAGAGCCCACGATGCTCCGCAACAACGCTCTTGAAAGAGATACTGTACTGTACCGACTACCACGACCAACCCCCGCCCCCCACTCAGCCCCTTAATAATCAATCCCCCCCAGCCTGGCCCTGAAATCAATCGCGTGTGGGGGGGGGGGGGAGGTTAACAGCCCTACTGGCTTGAGGCTTCTAGGGCTTCGGGCCCGGGTTCAGGGCCAATTAACTACCTCAGGCTCCGTCGAGTGTTGTATGGGATCAGTGGTGTAGCTTAGCTGCTGAGTTCATCTGCATAAAACAATGTTCGCTTTCAGTACTATAGGGTATCATATTATCGCAAAAAGTTTAAAGTTTACTCATTCAGTTAATAAGGTAGAGTTTAGGGTTTGGGGATCATAGCCTACAAGTCTGCAAGGTTTGGGGCTGCAGGCAGGGTTGAAGCTGAATCGCCTTGGCTGCCCAGCAATGACAGCACCTACCTGTCCTAACTCGCTTCCCACGAGTTTCGGCTGCGCATGAGTGCCCTGCGTTCGTTCATTACTCGGGGTAGTCAGCATCTGAATACACAGCCAGGTGTTTGCAGGAACCCGTGCTCCCCGTCGCTTGAGCCTTTAAAGTCGGCCTGCGACTATACGAATGCAGTAGCGAGAGACACGGCACCTATGACTTACGACTTGCCTGCTGCACCACTCAGGAATTGACACAGCTGCTTTTCCAGTGGCTTATAACAAGCTTTGGGATACATAGCTCCCTAGAAACCAGATATCCATGCAGGTTGGCTGTCTTTTGGCCTTCAATCCCCTCCACGACTACAATGCAGCAATCCACTGGTCCTCTCGGTGTTGGTTATGAGTGTCCATATACTCAACATCCAACATGTTCGAAAGCATCCATCCGCTTGTAACTCTTTGAAAGCCGTACCCCCCTAAACCTTTACTAAACCCTAAACCCTAAACCCCTAAACCCCTAAACCCTCAACCCTCAACCCTCCCTCCCCCCTTCTCCTCACAGCCCTAACTGCGGGCCTCGGTCGGGACAGAGCGTGGAATACTGCCGGTGCAGCCTCGGAAGGTGAACTGTACCCAGAGACTCCAAAACTCCTTCATTAAGGACTATGCCTTCAAATTAGAACAGGAGCCCTAAAATGATTTAAGGTATATTCCTTAATTAAGGGGTTTTGGAGTATCCGGGTACTTCGACGGTTTCACGGCTTTTTTCTTTAACGTCGGGGGGCTCTATGAACTCAGAGCTTGCTCAACGTGATACGGTAGATTATATAAATACGGTTTGTTTAGGGGTTTAGGGTTTAGGGTTTTAGGGTTTAGGGGTTTCCGGGTTAGGGTTTAGGGATGATGATACAAATCCTGCATTACCCCTAGTGAGGAATATACCATAATTCCCATAGTTTAGGGTCCTTAAAGCAATGCAGGATGTATATCATCAACCGTATCTCCCTTCATTTCCATGTCTTAAGAAACCCCCTTTCCATACCACACCCGTAGAACACTCTTAACCCTGTGACCAGGTACTCTTACACAACCCTGTGAGGCCCTTCACCCCAGAACCTTCTATACCCTAAACCCTAAACCCTAAACGCCAAACCCTAATCCCCAAACCCCACTGTAAAAACCTGAAGAAACCCTGGCCTTATAACCCCAATATATTAGGGTCCATATTAAGAACCCTAATAAAGGCCCACGGTTTCTTAATCAGGTTCCTGCTTTAAACCTTAAACCTACAGGATCCTCATGTGTTTAGGGTTCAGGGCTTCATGGCTTTAGGAAACCCTAAGCCCTTATATGGATCCAGGTATATAAACACTGCAGAGAAGCGTTTGTATTAACCCCAATGGAACCATCTAACCATCGGTTAAATAAAAACCCTGAACAGCAAACTCTCATAACAACTTCTACACAATTCTTAAAAACAATGCGAAACCGTACAAGAAACCAAACTAAACACCCTGGACCCTGACCCCTAAGCCCAGGTGTCAGGCTTGTCCAGGGCCTGCATCTGTGGTACGAGGTAGTCAGATCCTGGCCCCAGTCTGTAGGGTTTAGGGTTTAGGGTTTAGGGTTCAGGGTTTTAATTCTTTTTTGAAATCGGGTTAAA
Organism: Symbiodinium necroappetens; assembly: GCA_905231915.1. Taxonomy (NCBI): domain Eukaryota; class Dinophyceae; order Suessiales; family Symbiodiniaceae; genus Symbiodinium; species Symbiodinium necroappetens. The sequence goes on from CAJNJA010098941.1 coordinate 11,298, forward strand.
ATTCATACTTTAAGGGTGTTTCTTGCTTTAAATTTACAGGGGTTGTTGTGGCCACGGGTTCCTCTAAGGGGTTTAGGGTTTAGGGATCATTCTGTCTGAGGGCTTCTTGGGTTTAGGGTTTAAGGTTTGGGAGCCCGAGGTTCCTCTACAAAAAGCGCGCAGGCTACACAGTCAAAAAGCCTAGGCCGTGAATTTCTGGCAATGATGTGAACTGAGTTCCTGGATGATGAGTGAGTTGGCACTAGGAGTTGCTCCCAGGTACTTACTTGAGCCCTAAGGGTCCACGTGCTCAAACAGTATAGGTCTTATAAGTCCCAAATACTATACTACGGTTGATGATATAAATCCTGCATTACCTTAAGGAGCCTAAATTATGGGAATTATGGTATATTCCCCATTCTGGGTAATGCAGGATTTCTATCATCCACTGTATGGATGCCACTTGGGTTCTGGACCAAGCTGGGGAGAGCTTCAAAGTATCTCAAAGTACTGATACCCCTCTTTCTCCTGAGCCCTCTAAACCCTAAACCCTAAACCCCTAAGCCCTAAAACCTCAACCCTAAACTCTAAACCTCTGCCTCGAGGACATACAACCTCGCAGCAGGAATCCCGGCACTTGAGATCGTGAAAGGTTTGGGGTTTAGAGTTTAGGGGTTTAGGGGTTTAGGCAATAGGGGTTTAGGGGCTTAGGGATTTAGGGTTTAGAGTTTCAGGTGTGCACCAGATGTTGTAGCGAAAACGGACTCGTGAAAATGTCGTGGTCGGCACAGAGGGCATCGTTCAGCAGGCCGAAGAGCTTGGGCAACAGCATCCTATGGTCGATGATAGAAATCCTGCATGACCCATAGTAAGGAATATACCATAATTCCCATAGTTTAGGGTCCTTAAGGTCATGCAGGATTTGTATCACCAACAGTATTGGGAGCGCCGCATTCGCTTCACGCTCTGGGGTACAATGCGTTGGGAGAGCTTTCCAAGTGGAGTTGGAAACAACCGAAAACCACGGTGAAGTCTGCAGGCCGCCATGGACGATTCCAGCAAGAATGGGAGGCCCTGAAAATGCATGGGTAGTTCTCTAAATCAGGGTCCCTACTTTAGAGAACTACCGGCATGTTGGCATGGGGGCCTTTGGGGTTTAGACGATGAAAAGGCCCTTCAATGTTAAGGTGTCGTCCCGGCGAGCCCCAGTACAGTTAGGGTTTAGGGTTCAGGGTTTAGGACTTAGGGTTCTAGGGTTCAGGGTTCAGCGTTTAGGGTTTAGGGTGCAGAGTTCAGGGTTTAGCACTTAGGGTTTAGGGCTCAATAGTCTTCTAACATCAGAACAAGAAGCCCCATGTACTCAATAGTATGAGCTCCTCAGTGGAGCCTAAACGGGGTTTGGGCTTCAACGTACTTCCCCAATTAGCCAGTAAAAACAAAAGGTTAAACTTTCCGATTGCTACTAAATTATAAGAGCCCAAAAAGTTTCAAAGGGGGAGTATTGGAGAACAACAACGGTTTAGGGTACCGTTTTGAGTCCCCAATATAGTACGGCACCCTTTTTTAAAAAAAGAACCCTAAAAGGGACCCTAATTTAGAGACCTACCCAAATGGGTCTTGGAGGTTTAAAGGTGGTTCAAGGGTTAAGAGCTTAAGGTTGAGGGTCTCGGGCGGCTTCTGAATGAACCTACGGTGGATGATACAAAGCCCTAAACCCTAAACCCTAAGCCCTATCCCGCAATAAGGAATATACCATAATTCCCATAGCCTGAGGAGTCTAGGGTCCTTAAGGTATATTACCCAAAATAAAAGACAATTTACCGTAATTCCCATGGTTTAGGGTCCTTAAGGTAATTTAGTAATACAGGATTTGGGCCAAGGATCATCAACAGTATGTCCATCTGTCTGTTTGGCACCAAACCTAAACTAATCCCTAGACCCTAAGCCCTAAATCCTAAACCTTAAACCAAAACTACACCCTACTCCCAAAGCTCTTGCCGGTGGCGCGGTCGATGCCCAGCTGCTTTTCCTGTTCGGGATCGAGATGTGCAGGCTCTAGACCAGAGAGCCCTTCTAATGTAGGGGCCTTCATATTTGGACTGGGCCCGTGGGTATACTATACTATAACTATAAATTTAGACCCCCCCCCAAAAAAAAAAAAATCACTAGTATTGGTAGTTGCTGAGGCCCCTATAGTACTCCCTAACTCTTTAGGGCTTAGCGTTGTTGAAGTTAGGGTTTCGGGTCTACGGTGTTTTAGGTTACATAGGGTTTGGGGTTAACGCGTCCTTACGGGCTGAATACCCCAGCCCAAAAAAGGCTAGCCTTTTGAGTTATAATAGTGGTACTACTTATCTAAGGCACGAGCTCCGTGACGGAGTAGTGTAAGTCCCAAAAAACAGGTTATAGTAGCATCATTTATATAAGCCCCAACAGGTGGACCTCTTCAGCTATAGTAGTATTCTTTATATCACCCCGAAAAAAGGTTGAAGGTTATCTACTCAGCCCCGAAGAGACGAACTTAGATCCCCCCAAAAAAAATCGCCGAAGATCCCCCGAACCTTCAGCGCTAAAACTACACCTCAAACCCTGCCTGGATCCTAAAAAGAACCCACCTTTTTCGGGCTCCTTCATCTGATTTCCTTATATAAGTCCATAAAAAGGTAGGTCATTTGGGGATAATTTAAGCCCAAAGGGTCCTAAGTACCTATATGGTAGAATGTAGGGTTTCTATATTAGGAGTTACTATTATGATTTAGGGAAGTATTCCCCATAACAGTACCTAGGACCCTTTGGGAAGGTAAAACCAGAACCCTGAAAATCGACAGATGGTCCCCCGGGCCCCACTGCCCGTGCAGAGGCAACCCAGCCCCTATAGCCCCATATGCCCAAATAGCCTTAGCTGCTGAGTTCAGAAGCGCAAAAAAGTGTACACTTTTAGTTCTATAAGGAATCATATTATCCCAAAAAAGTTTATATAAAGTGTTTTCATTCAGCTAATAAGTAGCATGTGAATTTAATCGTCCCTACGACTATGTCAGTTACTTGAGGGCCCGAGTATATACTCTATGGGCACATGTACCCTTAAACCCTAAACCCTATAGAACCCTTAAAGGAACCCTGGTAGAGACCTGATACTGACCCTGAAGGAACCCTGTGTGGGCACATGGAGCCTTTCCCTAGAGGTCCAAGTACCTAAATAGCATATACTTTGGCCTTAAAGTAGTCACTATTTGGGTACTTTGGAGCCAAAGTAGCTACTATTTGGGTACATGGACCCTTAGGGCTTTAGGCAGGACAGCCGCCAAATCTACAGGACCCATGCTCTCCAGAACCTCTCAGGTTTAGGGTTTCCTTAAGGACGAAATGAACCCTAAAAGGCTTTAGGGGTTCATATACCATATAGGGATTCATAGTATAAGGGTATAGGGCCCCTACTTTTAAGGGTCATCTCGTCCTTAAGGTTAGAACCCTAAACCCTAAACCCTAGACCCTAAACCTTAGGGTTTAGGGTTTGGGGTTCCATTAAGGAACTGCAGGATTTGGGTTGTGTCGAGGGTTTAGGGTTTAGGGCTCCAGCACCTAGCACAGACGCAAATCCGATTCAGGTCCAGTGTGTGTTTACGATACTTTTGGGTACAATTGATACCATATACACATGTCGCATGCCTACTATTTACTTCCCCCAATAAGCCAGGTAAATAATCGGTCAAACAGGGTCTTGGAGGGGGGCACACAAACAGTATTACTAACTACCCATGCTCCAGGCTCCTACAGTAGTCCTTGATCGATGGGATTTGGGAGGAATTGGTTGGAGCGCGGCCTCCGTGTAGGCTATGAGCTTGCTCCGGTTGGCCTGCATCAGCTGCGGTGCTTGACATCGGGTCGCTGGAGTCGATTAAGCATGGTTTGTGGTGGTGGATTCGCTTGGGGTATAAGCAAGGTTTGTCTGCAAGTTGAGCATGCAGGGTGTTGCCTTCGCAGTTCGAGGACTAGGGTTTAGGGTTTGCCCTCCTAGATTTTGGATGCCGTAAGGTCCAGGGTGTCTTCTGTACAAATTCTGTTGAGGGTTGACCCCTTAAACCTTCTCCGGAAGCTCTTGGAGAAGTCCATGAAAATCAATAAAAAAACAGATCCAAAAATCTTTACAGAGCCTTCAGCTCTGAAACAGAAGCTCGGTTGCTTTAGAAAGCTGCAACTGAACTAGACTCTAGAGCTTATCCTGTGAACTTTAACTTACTTCCCCAATAAGGCAGGGAAATAAAAGGTTAAACTTTCAGATTGCTACTAAAATTATAAGAGCCCGAAAAGCTTAAGGGTTGGGTCTTGGAGAACAAAACCCTCAACCCTAAACTCTAAAACCCTAAACCCTAGATTTTTATAACCCCAAGGATCCACCGACACAGATAGGCTTCTGGGTAGCAGCAAACTTTCAGAGCAACACTCGTGGTTACCTAAGCACGCTTCTGGGCGATTTTGGTACCGTAGGACCCTCCAGATAAGCCCTAAGCACGAAAGGGGTTTATTAGGGTTTAGGGTTTAGGGTTGGCTGAAACGTGAACCATGAATGCTGGAACGCTACAGCCCTAAAGTATGAGACTCCTGCCCACTACCACATCAGGAATTCTGCGCGCGCCACATGATTGTCAAAGGGCAGCTGGTAAACTTGCCACTTAGCGCAAGGCCCTAAGCCCAAAAAAACACAAAAGCCAAAGCCCTAAACTCTGAACCCTCGAAAGCGCTGGATCGACATCATTTATAAGACCCGTGATTAACACGGCGTCGGAAAGTCGTCATGTAGATAATCCTGTTTTGTGCAGTACATGATTATGAGGTACTTGGACCCTTGAGGTGACTCCCAAAACCCCTACCCCCTAAAGTGCCTCGCACACAGCTTTGGCAGCCTCAGCAGCACACCGAGTTGAGGAGCAAACTGATGGTTATCTACGACATCCCCAGTTGCGGCAGGTATACAACCTAAGTTATATATCCTACTTGCTAACTCAACTTTTGGTACGCCCGGAAAGAAACGAATGTCGAGCTCCCCCACTTTTATTTAAATACCAAAGCTGCTTGGGTTTATTCACGGATTATTCCTAAGGACCACCCAGCCCTCAAGCGTTTAAGGAACGTATCTCAACTTTTGTTACGGAGTCCTCGAATTATAGGTTTCACCCTGAAATTAGGGCGTGGTTGGAGTCTCTGGGTCTATGCCCTTGGTCAGGATCGTCAGAACCCTGAACGAAAACCTTCAACACAATGAAGCCTAAACCCTAGACCCTAAACCTTGAACCCTAAACCTTAAACCCTAAACCCTAAACCTTAAACCCTAGACCCTAAACCTCAAACCCTAAGACCCTAAACCCTAAACTCTAAACCGGAGCAAAAGTTTGGGAGATCAGGTTTCGGGGCTCTCGGAACTTCGGGCTTCGGTTTTGGGGCTTTGGGTTTTGGTACGGGTGCCTTAAGAATGAGGATCCCGCTGTGAAGGGTTGCATATAAGTACGGGTTTAGGGTTTAGGGTTTGGGGTTTTAGGGTTTAGGGTTTGGGGTTTAGGGTTTGGGGTTTGGGGTTTTAGGGTTTGGGGCTTAGGGTTTGGGGTGTTAGGGTTTAGGGCTATGTCGTATCACGGAGTGCCAGGGAAGGCGCCAGCATCTGTGTAATCCCAGAGGATCCGGTGCCAAATCACAGACAGGGACCCTAAACCCTACCTTAACCCCTAAGAACCTACCCTGTTTAAGGCTTTTTATAAAGAAACTATAATACATAAGGAAACCCTCAACCCTAGACCCTAAACTAAACAAAAAGGTAGGTTATTCTTTGGTCCGTGTAAACCCTACACCCTAGACAAACAAGCAAGCCCTTTGGGCCCCATGGTACCCAAATAGGGTTCCTTTAAGGGTTACTATAGGGCTACTAGGGCTACTATAAGGTCTCTATAAGGGTTCCATTAAGGGCTCCATAATATAGGGTTTAGGGTTTAAGGGTCCCATGGTACCTAAATAGTATATACTCTTGCCTTGAAGTATCCCCTATTCGGGTACTGTTGGGCCGAAGTAACTACTATTTGGGTACATGAGGTACCTAAACCCTAAACCCTAAACCTTAAACCCTTAAACCCTAAACCCTAAAAAAACGCAAAGCACTGGAGCCAATTCCTTTTTGCCACCGGCTTCACAAGATCTCGTCATATGCCAGGAAGCTCTTGAGCAGAGGCGTCACTTCTAAGCAGCTGCCCATTGGGGGTTTTAGGGGTTGGGTCTCAGGGCTTAGGGTTTAGAGTTTAGGGTTTAGGTTTTAGGAATTAGGGTTTAGGGTTTAGGGCTCTTGCTAGGGGGGTTAACTTACCATACTAAGGAAACCATATTATTTACTATAGATCCCTCTTCTGGTAGCTTAAATCTAAATCCCTTAGCAAGACCAGTTTTCATCCTGGGCTTGGGGGGTTAAGGCTTTGGCGGAGCTATCCCCAAGGTGGACGGCTTCATTGTCGTCACATCTTCCCACTGCGTTCCTTAGCAACGCTGCTGGACGCAAGCTGAGAGCCCAAGGCCCGAAATACAGCCACGGCTAGGTAGTTCACGCATAACAGACCCAGAGAGTGCACATATCATAGACTACCGAAACGAAGTCCCGAAAAAAAAATAATAGGGATGGCCTTTTGGGACCTCATTCCATAAAGGTAGTGTGTATAGCCTCTCTGGGAAAGGAAATCAGGAACAACTCCCTATTTACACGTGGCCGGGAGTTTTATCTACAGAACTTGAAACGAGTTTTGATGTTTACTTTAGAGTTTGATGCTTAGGGTCCTGGTTTAGAAAACCCTGAACCCTAAACCCCAAATCCTAAACCCTAAACCCAAAATCCTAAACCCTAAACCCTAAACCCTAAACCGTTCATGGCCCCAAAGTACACAAACTCTGCTTCCCAGCTGCCGGCACTCGCGATTAAAGTCGGATGCATTGGCTCAGTCACTGCCCCATTCCTCCTCTCTCTTTTCTTCAAGAAACCGGGGAAAGAACACTAAGTTCACACTTTCTCTAAAAGTCTCTTTTTTTCAAGAAGCCGGGAAAAGAAACTAAGTTCACACTTTCTCTAAAAGTGGAACAAACAAGGTAACAGAAAAGTTGAAAGCTCTCCCATGGGCTAAGCCCAAGTCCTCGTCGGCGACTCCCAAATCAGCACCATCTGGTAGGATAAGCCTTGCTGCCCAGATCTACAAAGGTTCCGGATACATAATTTTCTCACGACGAAAAGGCTTGTGGGGGTTTAGGGTTCAGGGGTTTGGGGTTTGGGGTTTAGGGTTTCTCGTACTATTCGGTAAAAACTAATAAATGACGGGACCCGACAACGAAGCGGGCACGAGGCACTATTACTCGATGGGTCTGAACAACTGTCTCAACATGATAAACTGTGCGGTCCTACTAGGAAACCGACCCTAAACCCTAAACCTTTTTAGGNNGGTTTAGGGTTTAGTGCTTAGGATTTTTGACAGATATGGCGACTTTCAATCCTCTGTAGGCTTTGCAGCTTGAAGCCCTTAACTTAAACCCTCATTTTATTAAACCCTGAACCCTAGACCGTACCTGAGCCTATAAGAGGACCTACCGTTTTACTGTTTCATCTTCCTCCTTCCTTAAGCAAAATCCTGAAAAAGGTTTGCTGTTGGTAAACTCTAAGCCTAAACCCTGAACCCTAAAC
>CAJNJA010098952.1:6470-18977 GCA_905231915.1 Symbiodinium necroappetens
CCTAAACCCCTAAACCCTAAAAGCCAAAAACCCCAAACCCTAAAACCCCCAAACACTGAAACCTCAAAACCCAAAACCCCAAAAACTCCAAAACTCTGAAACCCCAAAACTCCTAAACCCTAAAACCCTAAACCCCAAAACCCCAAAAACCTAAAAACCCCAAAACCCTACAACCCCTAAACCCTAAAACCCTAAAACTGCCCCGGCCTTGCTGAACCCGATATGCGTGCGCGTCGCCTCCCAACCAGGAGTCTCCGTGACCCTCTTTTTAGGGGGCCGTATAGGGTTTAGGAGTTTAGGGGTTTAGGGGTTTAGGGTTTAGGGTTTAGGGTTTAGGGTTTGGAGTTCAGGGGTTTAGGGTTCTTCTCTTTGGAACTCTTTTTTGCACCTGCCTGATAGGGGTTCAGGCGTTTGGGGTAGTTGGAATAGGATGTTGGGCTATGGAGGGGCCTCAACTAGCTAGACGGAAGGGTTCTCATTGCTAGAAATGGCTGGAAAAAAAATTGGGACATAGAGCGACCGCAAGAGTTAGAATAGGACTTTGGGGTGTTATATACTATATGTAGAATAGGAACCCTAAGAAATAGTATGGATATTTCTTCATGTTTCTATGCTCGAGTCATGTAACCTACATCCGGAAAGACGTCTACGTCATCAGAATGAGAGTATCCAAGTCCGCAGCTGCACAACTCGTCCTCATATGTGAGACGAATGATGACCTGTGATCCCTCATGACTCCTCCGTTCTGAGCTGAGGTGAACATGATTATCATTAGCTGTCTTCGCAATGCTCTTATCGAGGCTCGTCTTGGTATTATGAACTTCACGCCTGAGACCGCCGGGGGTGGCTCATGAGCTTCTTGACGTATCGGATTCCCGTCGGGCTGAAGTAGTACTCCTGGCTGAGTACCAGTTCCCTACGCAAGGGCGCTGTGGAGATTTTGAGAAAGCTTTGCTATGGTGGCGTAAGGGTTAAATGAGGGTTCTATAGTTCTTACGGGAGCTACAACAGTGTTAGTTACAACGGTTCTCCATGGTTTTGCATTGATTCATTGGGGCCGTATTGGTTTAAGCCGGCTTTAAGCGGGAACTATGAGCATCTATGGGGCTTTGCACCAAGGCTGTAACACGCGGCTTTGTCAGGACTTGGTCAGGGATTTTACAGGCTGCTTAAAATGGTGTCATAGGGTTTCATGGGGGTGTTCAAGCAAGCGGGTGCTCTGGGGTTTTTTATTGCGTTGCAGAGGTGTTTCCTAAGTTTTTGAACCCCCCAGGTTCCTTGCTCAGGGGTCGATCCTACTTCAGCATCGCATTGACAGGGAGAATAGAGCTTCATACCTGCACCCTAAACCCTAAAGCGAACCCATAACGAACCCATGAGGTTGACGCCACTTTGGCTGGTCAGACGTCTCGCAATGCCATCGCTCCTCGCCGTCTATGAGCACCGAAGTGTGGTACCCGGCAAAGCCAGCCAGTCCTGTCAGGGCAAACTCGCTTAGCTATCCATACTTGAAACTGTCGGAAACACTGCAATGAACGCGGTGCAGCTGATGGCCCTGCGGGGTCCTCTTGCCGAGGCAGCCAGCTCCACTTCAAGACCTGCCATGTGGAAGGTCGGGAGACTCAGGAGTAACATCGTTTACTCTGGCGTGGAGACAGGTCAGACGAGGTCAGCGGTGGTGATAGGCAAGAGGGCCACACACAAACAGCTGCCACCATGATCCATCAGCTCACGCAAGAATCACAGGACTGCCACGGTTCAGGCCTGAAGTGTTGAGAGACCTCCGGGAACAGAACGTTTCAGGTGTCGGGAGGGTTTAGGATGGCAGGAGTGTTTAGCATCGCTCCTAGATGCAGCTGCTCCTGCTTATGCCTGTCAGAAACACTACCAGGTCAGGCACTACCCCATGCAGGCGCGCCTCAGCTCCACCGGCTTCAAAAGTTTCTTGCCTCAGCATCTGGAATGATCGATGTTGGGACCAGGGGATCCAGCTGTCACCACAGGGTGTTTCTTGAGAGAAGACCCTGAATCAGTGGCGGCCAGGCAGCTCTTCGTCTTGGGGTCGCTGCCCCGGTTCGGCACTCGCAACAGCAACGTTGGACCTGCTTAGGGCTTAGGGAGGAGATGCAAGGTCTGTCTGATTGGGACTCGCACCACCGGATCCTGAAAACGTCTGAGAGCACCAAGAGTAGAGAACTTACTGCAATTGCAAGGTGCAACTGTAAGCCCTGATTACGAAGCGTGCCTGGCATTGTGGCGGCTGTGGGGTACACCGGGAAAATGCTGCTAAGCCAAATAAATGTTGATTTCGAGCATCTACAACCGAGGTGAAGATCTCGTCATGGTTGACGGGCATAGCTCCGGCTGGCTCTTCAGCTCTTGGGGGTGTTCAAACAGACAGAGAAACCCTGGCAGTCTGCGTATAGTCTATGCATCTATTGGCCAGATACACTGTCCTTTCCAGTTGCACTACCTCGAAGCAGCATGCCACGACTAAGAGGGAAACTTTTTTGCACAGACATCATTGACGCGCGCACACACGCACCGAGACAGGGCCGGCGAAAGGCTTGTTGCCACACACAGGGCGCCTCCATCTTTCAGAAGTGCCATCTGTGCCGTGGTATGGCTCTACGTGAGCACAATGACCATTGTTCAGTCGTATGTGCGCACTTGGGAACTCCGGCATCAACAAGTCAGCTCGCTGAAGTGCATGTCGTCCGCCATGCTGGGCAATCCTTCGACAGCAGGTGTCAGCTCACATCATGACCGTCACTCTCTTTGTACGGTTCCTCTGGAATTATGTTGGCCCCAACCAGCATTGCGCTTTCGGGACTGCCGGTCCCGACATGCACGGGCTCATACGTGAAGGTCACTACGTCTTCATATATTCGCAAGGAGCCCTCCTGTATGCCTTGTAGAATTAGGGTCGAGATTTTTCAAGCCCCCAAAATCCCTGAAGCCTGCTAGCCCCCTCTAAAGCGTGCCACTCTTCGCGTTCTCTGACTTTGAGAGGTGTCCTTGTGGCCGCTCCGCCATCAGGACACCCTCATCGGGAAGGAGGCCGGATCCTAATTGAGCAAAGTCGATTGCGGCGACTCGGGAGTGTACAGTATAGTATAGTACAGTACAGTATAGTGTATCATTATAGTATAGTACAATACTTTGCTATGTTGTAGTATATCAGTATATTACTCTTGAGTGTAGTGTGGTAGGGGCGCCGCACCCTCGTGCTGAGGCGGTCAATCAGGCATCAGAATGTTGCCCTATCATCCGGGAGCTAGGGAATCGAGAGAAGCATATTGGGCGCCCACTATCGCCCATGGCCCGTATTGGTGCAGAAGCTGGCCGATTTGTTTAGTTGTCTGCTGCTTTGGGCATCTTGTGTGAGGAGAAGCCGGTCCACTCGTACGAATTCGGCTACTTCAACGACACATATTAACAATTACACAATAACAATAATAATGATAATGATAATGATACTGATACTGATAATGATAGCAATAATAATAATAATTGTATATTGTTTTATCTTGCACTATATTCTATATTAATTATAGTCTATGTGGAGCTGTCGTAGCCCCAACATGGAAGCAACCCCTCGGAAAAGTTCCACCCACCCACCCGCATAAGTACATGCACACGCACACGTTGTGTACCTGATTATGCCCTGCATTCCCCCTCTTATAAGCCCTAAACCCTAAAACCTAAACACCTAAACACCTAAACCCTAAACCCCTAAACCCTAAACCCCTAAACCCTAAACCCTAAACCCCTAAACCCTAAACCGGAATCTGAGCCGATGCGCCTGCGTCCCGCGCCTGCGGCCTCCGCAGCGAGCGGCGCACAGCTCCGAGGAGGGCCGAGGCTCCTTGTTAAAGGAGAAGCTCAAGTGTGGAAGTGTCGAAAACTCAGATATCCAAGGCAGGTTCTGATTCGGGGCCTTGCGGGATTCTTGGAGATTGAAGGCTTTAGGGTCTGAGGTTGTAGGGCTGGGACTGCATATGATCGGCAGGGCTCAGGGTCTTGACGGCTTGGAGCATGGCTGACATGAGGGTTTTAGGTTTGGGGGGGTTGGGATTCGTCGGAATCCCTACATTCTTGATTTGCTCAAAGGGAGAATATGGACGCATCCCTATGAAGGGCTGTTCCTTAGTAGCCTGCGTGGCTGGGAGCATTACACGGGCTAACACTTGATGACCCAAGCCGGGTGTACCGACGAGACCGCACTTGGACCCGACTTGCACGGGCATGCACAGCCCCGTCAACAACAGGCTCTTCTTGTGTGCACTGGAATGCTACCACAGCAGCCCCCATAAAACCGCGAACATGTGTAACCCTAAAACCCCAAACCCCTAAACCCTAAAACCCTAAACTCCAAAACCCTAAACCCCAAACGCCTCAACCCTAAAACCTAATCTGCGAGATCCGGACTACAACGAGGCCTGCTCCGTGGAATTAGCGGGTGTCAGCTCGCAGCTCGCATGGCTGAGCGAGCGACCAACACTCACCCAACAAGCCCTTTCAGCAATGCAATATCAGTACTAACCATAATCCAATAGTAACTACAATCACAATGAAAAACTACTACTACTATTAGTAATAATAATAGTTTAATCAGAATAACAAGAATATCACTACGTAAACTACCACCAAATACGAATACCAACAACACCACTAGTATCAATGCTGTCGGCTAGTGAACACTTGAGTCCGGGGAGCGCGAAGAGGCCGAAGCTGCCACGTTTTCCAGCAACGGCGGGCCTTCCAGGGAAATTCGCCCAAATTCACGGGGTGTCGGGTTTAGAGTTTCGAGGGCTCCCTTCTAGGGATCTTTACACCATAAAATAGGGATCCGTTTATTTAGTGTTCTACGGCTACGGTAAAGTCCCATGCATTTCAATACTCCCAAACCACTGCAAAGGCTCTGGGCGGGCGTGTCAGAGTTGTCCTTCAGGGGCCTTAGTGGGCCTTAATATAGTATACCAGACTAGAACAAAAGCAAAGATAAGATCAGATAAGGTAAGATAAAATAAGATAACAATTATAACATAGCAGTATTTTTGGCACATCTCCCACGTTGAGCCAACGAGCTGTGATGGAAGAACACCCAGCGTCATCCTCTTTTTAGGTACGAGAACTCGGCAGGTTCGGGGACAGGTGCGGACAAAGCGCAAGGCACTGAAAAGCACATAGCGACTTTTGAGTGCGACCACAGGCCCCAAAGTAGTTCTTGTTTATGGTTTATATGTAGAATCCCAAAAAGGAACTACTTAGGGGCCTATGGGTGTACACCACAGACTCCCCTCCTCAAACTATGTCTCAGATGTGAAGACGGCGGATGTTTTTCTCAAGAGGGGCCTGCAGGATTCGAAGTAGATGCTTCAGGTAAAGGATACCTTGTAGGTAATGTAGGGGCCTTAATAAGCCCAATATACTATAATTATATTTAATAAGTCACCCCCCAGAATAGTAGACTTGTACGGAAAGCCGCTCCGCGCCTCCGGCACTTTCGGCTGCAACCGGCTCAATGCAGTCCTGAACAGAACGGAGCCATGCAGTCCTCTTAAGAAAAATCAGCGTCTCTCTGCCCCCAGGGCCTCGAAGATATCACTCTGGCCATTGGTCGAAGCTCCTGCGCAAGCCCGAGGAAACTTGCAGTGGCAACCTTTGACGATTCTCCCGGAGACAAAGTCTGCACCCGGACAAGGCCTGGTCGGCGGCAGACCAGCCGGAACCAGAGGCCGTAGACGGCTGGCGCCAGCAAGCCACTGAGGGTGCCTTCCCACTTTAGGGTTTAGGGTTTAGGGGTTTATAGGGGTGGGGTTTAGGGGTTTAGGGTTTACAGGGTTTGGGGTTTAGGGGTTTAGGGTTTAGGACGACACTTTGGTCTCTGGGGCCCTTGAACAACAACCCCCTACCCTCGGGCCAAGGTGCACAATGCAAAGTGGCTTGAGGCATGTCGATGCTGCCCCTCCTCGGAGGACACAAGGGAAGCAGCAGAGAAGGCTACCGTCGACGGTATTTTTTGAAGAGACGGACTCTCTCCTTTCCACTCCTTGGGCTGTGATATGAGGAAAGCTGACAGGACAGCAGCTCCAAGACCCGAAATGAACTCTGCAAGCAGGATGCCATGTGATTCTGGAGGAACAGCCAGAACCTTGGCCAACAAAGGCATACCTCCACATAGCTGAAGCTAGGGTCTGGCTGCCCGGAAGGAAAGCATCGGAAGTGATGAGCATCCTGCCAGCACTCAGCCCGGACCAGGCAACCCAAGGCTACCCTGACAGTGAAGCCGGGCGGCATTCCTGAAGTGATCAGAATTGCGAGTATGCACGAAACCCAGAGGAACACAGTCGCCGCCGATATCCTTGGGCACGCCACACAGGAACACATCCAGGAAGTTATGGACTGGAAGTCTTTCTTCACAACGCCACCGCATGGTAAAACGCCAGAAGCGCAATCCATGCTCGACCATTCAGTCATGATTTAGGCACCATTCTCTCGAGGTGAACTAGTGGCTTCCGATACAAGAGGAGATGTCAGAGCTGCCAGGCGGCATGAAGCGACATTCCTTGTTCCAGACCCGTTTGAAGCTCTCCTGCTCGGGCCAAAAGGCACCACTCCAGTTGCAGGACCCACAGCCGGACCATCGAAAGGTGTATCCCGACGAAATGGAACGCATCAAGAAATCGCAGAGAGTTTATTGCAGGACATGCCCTGCTTCACACTGTCTTCCCCGTAGTCCTGATGCTCGACGACGAATGTGCCCAAACCTCGTTCGGTGAGGCAGTGCTGCGTCTCGTCAGGCTGTGGTATGATCGCCGGAGGTTTACGAAGACGTTATCATACTGCACAAGGGCTGGGACAATTACCTCCAGAATCTAATTCCGCTACACAAAGGCGCGGCGCAGCACAACATGAAGCAGCGAGAGCGCATCAGCTATCCAAGCCCAAAGCATCCGCCACCGACTACGGGGGTGTCTGCCCAGAACCCAAGGTTGAAGGCCCGGGCGAGTGACGGCACCTTCGACCTTCTCAAGGAGCTGACCTCAGGTTGCGACTGCATGGCACTCGGACACGGATTGCAATCTGCCGGATCAGATCGAGCACACCATTGCTCTGCAGGTTCTCCCCGAAGCTCCAGGCAGCTTTCGATGGAGCCGAGATGCTGCCATCTCTGTCCTGCAGCCCTTCTCCGGCTGTCCTTAGCAGAGCCCATCGAGGGATCGAGGGCCCTGTTTCAAGCAAAGCTAAGTGAGTCTCTGGGTGCCTGGCTCCTGGCTGAAATCGGCAGAGAGGGACAGGCGAAGCTCCACGTTGAGGCGGCCGATGGAGGTCTCAGAGAACACTCTGAGTCCGTGGAGAGGGGGACTAGTGACTAAGGCACTAAGCAGCGGTGCGCGTCCGGCCTCCAGCCAGTGGTCCAGCTGGAGCTTGCTCCATATCAGCCTCTGTCGAGACTCACGTCTTGAAATTTCCACAAGACTGCAAATTCATTTTCCCTGTGCAGCCAGGAAACATAACGATGCCTCGGCTGGGAACATGAACCAGCATGGACCATCACCGACCCACCGGCTTCGGAACGCTCAATCAGGCCCTCATTCAAACTCACTTTACCTGTATCTCGCCTCGCCATGAGACGCGCGATGCATGCTCAAATTTGGGTTCTACCGGAACTTCGCAGCCCAGACGCCCCAAAATGGAAGGATCAGGATGCCCGACACCGAATACCTCGATTCAAAGGCTCGACGTCGGCGCAGTGAAGCCGTAGGCAGCATAACGCTGAGGCAGCCGCACCCAGCATGTCACTAGCCAGGGATGTTCGTTCTCTTCACACTCCACGCAGCCTGACCCAAGCTCAAAGGCCGCAGCAGGTGAGATGAAATATATTGCATTGTATAATATTTTACTATAGTGAACTATAGTGTGTTGTATTATAATATATAATATGGTATTATGTTGCATGTTCTACTAGCCTATCTCTTATCAGCCTTTGGCTGGTAGGTCTTGATTGCGAGGCACACCCTTGATCTAGTCAAAACTCACTACACTTCAGGCTTAGAAATCACTGGACCAGATAATCAGTGGTCTGGGTGGGTTTCCGAGTCAAGACTTTGCGACTACTCACACCACTAAGTGTCCGCAGATGTATCATGAGGCGGTCACGAAGTGACGGTCTAGACTGCTTCTGTTGCGAGGCCATGCAAGAGGTCTCCGACGGACTCTGTTAGCACCGGTTGAGCCCGTGGGGTCTGACAATGCTGGCAACCATCGCTTGCACATGCTCGCACTGTGTAGGACACGTCCGTAGCAATCTTCGGGAAAGATCAGCACGTCATGGGAAAGGGGTCCTTGATGAGGCACGGGGTCAACATAAGCAATATAATATTCTCACCCTCAAGCAAGTCGTCGTTTGTCGCCTGACACCGGCACGAATTGGTCGGAGTACTGGAGCGTCGCCAAGGCAAAGGTGAGGAGAAGCGTGTGAACCAGAAGCAGGGTGTCCTTAGATTCTGCGTCACCCTGCCCGGCCTTGTGCCTTCTTCTCTGATGGCTCTCGATCACCCTGCCCGCCGACTTTAGTCCCAGGAGCTATCCTGCTCGCATACGTTTGGTGATGGTCTCGGACATCCTCCTTGACTGCATTGAGGAGATCGATCCTGCAGTCACTCAAGGCGCAAATTTATGTATGTGTGTGTATATATACACACACATACGCACATACATACCCACACACACACACACATATATATATATTATGTGTGTATATAAAAACATACGGCATGTGTATAGATATGTATATATGTATGTATGTATATATGTATATATGTATGTATGTATGGCATATGGTATGCTCTGCTATGTGGTAATGTTATGATTTCTCTGCAGCAGCCGAAGGCCAGGCCTGAGGGCCCTGGAGTCGAGGCAGTAGGCCCGGCCTTCGAGCAGAGCCAAGGGCTAGGGTTTTTTTTTTAACCGGACCTTTTTCCCGCAGGGAATGTCGTAACGACTAGGTCGACTCCTTTGGTAAGCAGCCCCTTTCGGCACCTCAGACCAAGGACACAAAACCTCCCGACAGCATCATATCAGCACAGCAGACTTACCAAACTCACTTCTTCACTCCGATGTTCCTTGCTTTTCCGCCCTCTGTGTTCCCTGGTGTGCCCCCGACAAGAACGTCTCCGCTCGCTCTGCAAGGAAGTCCTCAAAGTTCTCCCCCTGTGCCACATTCCCGGTTTCCTGTTCGTACTCCCCTTTGAGCCTCGCCGCATACTCATCGATGGCCTCCAGGTCCTCTGCCGTAATGGTGCCCAGCCCTTGTTCACCCCAAGGTAGCGTCTCCATGTCATCTACATTCACGGCTGCCGAGGTCTCATCCGGCTCCATCACCGTCGGAGCCACTCCATCTCCACTACTGGCCCCTGGTCCACATACTTCGCGATCAGGTCGTTCAGTCGGGCCATCTCGAGAGTGAGATCCTCCAGCGCGGCCACATAGACCAGGAACCACCACCGTGCTCGCTTCACTCGGATGGTCACTCTCATGTTGGCGACCTTCCATCCTCCTGGACGGCGTCGAGCCCCGGCCCTCATCAGTCTCCCTCTGCTGTGGCTCTGTGATCGGTTCCACCCTCAGGGAGATGGAGAGCTCGTTGCGCCCGTCCCACCCAGTAAGGTCGCACGAAACCACAGACGTTGAAGAGCTCGAGCCGCTGCCAACTCTAACCTGGACTCGGAGCTTCCTCTTGCGAAGGTGTCTCTCCGGGCCATTCATCTCATCCCATAAAGCCCAATCCTCCCATGTTTGATATTCTTGCGATGACATCCGAGCTTCTCCCGTCATGGGCTGGCTTGACGTCGCTGGCTCGTTCTGTGCCGCCTGGATCTGCTGCATATGGTCCTCCCACTCTGCCTCCGCCTTCGCTTGCTCTTGTTCCTCCTCCATCCCCCTCTCCATCTCCTGCTGCTCTTTGCCCGTTATGCACTGGAAGGGTAGAGGAGCTGCTTCGTGGATGTCGTGCTCGAGTGCAGCGAGGAGATCCCCCCACCATCCTCGGACGAAGACCACATCCTCGTCTGTCGTTTCAATGTCCGGTGGACCATCCTCCACGTGGCCTGCAAGGGTCGCCTCGGCATCCTGGATCAACTCATGTAGCCCCATTCTGTTCCCATGGGAGATGCTGAACCTCAGAACCAGCCTTGTAAGGATGGCCTTGGCTCGTCGGGAGGCTGTTCGCCGCTCCGTGTTGCTGAGTCTGAAGTTGACCCCCTGCAGCACCAACCGTGTTCGCCCTTGTTGATTCATCATAGATGTAAGAGTCTTCTGCATGAGGTTGTTCAGGTCGGTCTCCTCGTTCTCCCCCACCGCTGCCGCCGCCGGGCCCGCCACTCCTTGGTCTCGCTCTTCGTTTTCCACCCAGTGAGGGACTACACCATCTCTGACTGCAACGATGCCGCCTCGCTTGTCCCTCACACAGCGACACCAGTATTCTGTCCCTCTGACCCACTGCGCAGCCATCATGCCCATAGGGTGGGCAAGCTCCCACGACGGTTTATTGTTCGGCCTCCACCCTTGCCTTGGGTGCTCCTCCTTGGTCACGTGGGCATTCCTTTGGGCGTACACGTTCCACAGGTACCCTTCCATACTTCTGACGATAGTCAAAGCTTCGTCGCGACTTGCACCCTCTTGGGTCTCTTCCATGTCCATGTGCCCTCCGAGGAAGTCAGGGAGAACGTTGGCATAGAGGCTGTACCCGTCATCTCCCCTCGCCCGGATCATAGCGGCCGCTTCCAGCCATGTCTCTCTGCGAACCCCTCGCTGGCCCACACTATCCAGGAGCTGCTGTGTCAGGGCCTTCCACCGCGTCTGTCTCCACACCTCATCCCCCATGTAGCTTTGCGCTTCTCTTTCTCGCCCTGTGTTCCCGTAGTTCTTGTTCCAAACCGCCTGACCTGCGTCCGGAGCCACCCTGCTCGAAGTGGGCAACGAGGAGGTCGAGGACGAGGAGGCCGACGACGAAGTTCCCTTTTCCATCTCGGTCTCCATCTGCACCAGGGAGAGGCCGTCCTCGATGGTAGGTCTCTGCTTCTGCCCTTCCTGGTGCTTCGGATGCCACATAGCCGTTTGTAACCAATATGAGCTGTCGCTGTCCCCATCGTCAACAACCACTTCGACCGTGTCGTCACCCACCTCCACGGCCACCTCGGCAGTGCCAGCATCCCCACCACTGCCTCTCGGGCCCGCTGGTGCTTCCTCACCAGCTCTCTCACACGTGTCTGGTCTACCCGTTGTTCCTTCAGAGCTGCCCCGACCAGGTGTCGAGGAGGACCCTCTTGTCGCTCGGGGACCTGTCGTGGCCGGGGTAGCCGCCCTCAACAACTCCAAGACCTCATCTTGCACCAAGTTCAAACAGAGCGGAAGACTCCGTCTCATAAGGCCAATGGCCCTGGGTGTCATGCTTCGCACCGCCGTTTGTATGTCTGTCTGGACCGCGTCTGGGATGGTGGTGGGAAGACTGTTCTTTGGGGGCTCCGTGAGCCCCAAGAGCTCCAACCACCGCTCGATGGCTTCATCAGACGTCGTCGGCCCTTCATCCACGGTGGTGCCCGATGTCGGTGCCTCGTGCATGGCCCCTCTGGGCATCAACCAGATCGTACTTTCCGTCACTGTGGGGCGGGATCTCCCTGTACGCCTGCTGTTTCTGGAGGTGTCCGAGGAGGTGGCCACAAGGGTTGCAAGGTCCGTCTCAGCGGCAGGAAAGTCTGCACCTGGGTGTTCCGCCGTGTCATCCTCCCTGGGTCGTTTAGGCCTGGAGTTCGTTCCGGTTCGGGGTCCTTCACCTTCACGTCCATCACCCGCTGGATCTTCCGGTGCAGGTTGCCTTTGAAGTAGGATTTCCCGCCTGCGTTTAGCTGCAGCCTCGGCCCTGGCGTAGTTTCTCACCCGTGCTGCCGACGCCTCATATAGGCCTTTCTCCAACAGCCTGACCGTCTCCATCCACTCCTCCGAGAGGCTCGGACCTCCCCTAACCCTGTGTCGCAGGCTGTAGCGGACACACACCGATATAGCTTGGTAGCAGCAGCCCACGTAGCACCGATCCATGAGGGATTCGCCTCGGGGCGCTTCAAGAAGCTGGAGCAACCTATAGGCCATTTCGCCAGCTATCCCCGGTTCATCGATCTGAACCAGCTGCTCAAACGACCTTTCCATCTCGTACACCGCATCGTCTCGAAGGCGCATCCAGTTCTCCATAGGCTGCTCAGCCAAGTCTGCCCCCCCTTGGTTGTCTGGTGCAGGGGTCTGCTCGCTGTGCTCTCCTTGCCGGCACACCGCCGGGGCTGTCGAAAGTGAATTGTTCGCTGGCTCAGAAGGTTGAGAGGTCGAAGACGAAGTCAGCTCCTGTGCGGGCAGGCACCCATGGGGCGCTGCTGAGCAGTTTTCCTCGCCTTCGCCAAGCACCTGTGCCTTAGGCAGAAGTGCACACATATGGATCATCAAAGTGAGGAG
>CAJNJA010098963.1:0-18975 GCA_905231915.1 Symbiodinium necroappetens
AACCATGCAAACTGGGGTTACCCCCCATCATTTTATAAGAACCTCCGGGCGCTCCAGGAGGTTACCCCCCCCCCCCCCATTTTATAAACCCCAATCTGGCCCCAAACCCAAAGTATACTATAAAATGGGGGGGGGTAACCCCACATGGAAACGTGAAGGGGGATATCTGCAGCTTCGATGGCCTGGAGACAAGCAGACGCTTTAGGTTGCGAGGTTTCAGGATTGTCATGTGGTACGGCTGATGGACAGCGCGTTACCCACACCAAGGATAAGACCATAATTCCTCAGAGTTTAGGCTCATTAGGGTAATGTACCCATGCTCAGACCAGAATTCCTGGAGTTTGGGCTGCATGGAGTACTGCACCCATGCGAAGACAATAGTTCTCATAGTTTAGGGTCCGTAGCATAAAGTTAACCTCAAGCAGTGTAGGATTTGTCTATCAGCCGTATGGCTGCCGTTGGTTTACATAGTAATGTCAGGGTTCGGGGTGTCAGGTGAAAGTAGCGGCCTAAAATAATCAGACTCGATGTTGGGGTACATTGTAGTCGAAGTTTTGGTGTAGTAGAAACAAGGAGCCCCCAAGGAATACTATTCTTAATCATACATTACCTCATCCACCAGCCTCCCCTCCCATTTGGAGTGCCGAAACCCCTATACAACCTAGACCATCGGGCAGCTTCAGGCACAAAGGGGACCCCAAATTTCGACATGAAGCAGTGTAATCCTCAGGGCACCTGTAGAAAAACCTTCTTTCCCGCCACCCACTTGGCCCCCGAAAGGCAGCAGACACGGATGGGGAGCTTAGCGATCTGGAGCTCGGTCCGCGCGCGACCGGGTTGATGTTTTCAGGAACGTAGCCTAAGTTACGATAATAATGAGCAAAACATATTAATCTATATGGGAGCTGGACTCAAGCTACTGTGATTAGATCCCAAAATGACAGTAACTTCAACTAAGTTCCTGGACAAGAACCCAGGTGAAGTGGCCAGCTCGACGGCCGTTGGGGACCCGGGACCTGGGCCTGGGATGCTTTGTTTTGGGGGCAGCGGGCTGGTCGAAGTCCTTCGAATCAAGGTAGGGTGTGTTTCAGAGCGGAAGTTTCCCATCACATCCTAACAGGTCCTAACACAAACCAATATATACACACAAAGGCATAAAACTTCAAAGCGTTAAAGCAGAGCATCCTGCTATTCCCAAAGAAAGTCTCAGAGGTACCAGATGAAGAACGTCCACAAAGGCAGTGGTGTCCCGAGCTCAGCATTCGGTAGCATCCCAGGCCTTGCCCCAGGCAGGATAGGTTTGAGGGCTTGGGGGTTAGTGTCTTAGGGGTTCAAGTTCAGGACGTCTGGGTTAGGGGTATAGGAGTTTGTTCGCGAAATAGTGTGGCAACACTGTTTGTAGAGTTAGATTCCATGTCTCGGAAGCGTCTCGCTTGGCGCCTGGCGACTGCGCGACTCCCTCTCTGGTGCAAATAACATTTTCGACTAAAGTGATGTTCTTGCCGCAGTCCCGCATTGACCATGTTTGCCTGCAAACCGCTCGAAATGTCTCGGGCACTGTCACGGCCACTCCACCAGTATGTGGGTCTTCGGTCTTGCCTGTGATACCCTCAACCTGCTCACGGAGACCCCACTGGGGTTCATTGCAAACCTTTTTCTGGGACACTAAGACTTGGAGGACGCAACTTGCCCGCCAGGTGCCCCATCGCAAGAAGCATCGCTGGAAGCACTGAGCCAGCAAAGCCAGCAGGGGCAAAAAGAGCCGGCCTCTATGAAAGTGGTGAATTAAGGACAGGTTGGAGATGCAGCCTAATTAGAGTCAGCAGTGTGAAAGTTTCTATGACACAAAAACTCATAAGATCCTTCTGGTAGAGACCGCTAGAGAGAGGTTTAATTTAGTAGCTTTTGGGGTGTTCGGGCTTTGTGTAATTACGAAGCAGACGTTGCACGTGGCTAGAGCTTAGACTTGTGTTTGGGGGACGGGGGGAGGGGATTTTAGGGGCACTGAACTTGAACCGTAAACTGGGCGAGGAGTTGATAGTGTATAGGGGCTTGGACAGTCAGTCGATATGGTATAGTGAAACATGTATGGAGGGGCAATAACGGGAATGTATCGAAACTAGTCATACCTTTGCAGAATGGCTTCCCTTGCTCAGGCACCTTGCCCCCATGCGAGCCTGCAGTCACCACACCACCGCATCGAGCCAGCCAGATTGTGAAAGCTTTCGTCGGGCTCGTGTGGGCTGACTGCAGCAGGGCCCATCATCTATCATAATCCTAGCCTGGGCATGGAGGCTCGAGGCGATCAACAGCCCTACCGATGACCCGTGTTTACTTTAGTCCTGCCACCCTCCAGATGAGCAAGAGCCCGGACAAGCCTCCCCAAAAGTCGTCTACACCCCCGAAACAAAAGGAAAACCCCAAACCTATATGTCTCAATTCGACCTACTGGGTTGGGGACAGGCCGCTGTTCTTTGTGGTGATAGGTTTAGGGTTCACATTCAAAGTCGATTATGTCTCACATGTCACGGTAGCAGCCTAAACCCCAAACCCTAAATCCCAAGCCTTGCCACCTGCAGTATTTCCTGCATTCAGCGAGTGCGAGCCTGCGAGCGTCGTAAACGGCCCTAAACCGGAAGATTTCCAACCTGAGCCCAGAAGCCCTCCCGTACGCCCGAAGCCCGAGCCCCCAAGAAGCCCCGAGACTCTTGGTTACCCCAATTCCCCTAAACCTTCAACCATAAGCCCGAAGATAAGCCCCAAAAGGCTAGAAAACCCCAAAAGGCTAGAAAGCCCCAAAAGGGCTCGAAAACCCCAAAAGGGCTAGAACACCCCAAAGGGCTAGAACACCTCAGACCCCAAGCGCCCAAAGAGGCGGCCCTCCAGTCAATCGAAGACCTCCAGGCCGAAACCAAGGAGTCCCCGACATGGCGGGAGGTTTTAGGGTCTTGGATTTTTAGGGCTTTAGGGTTTAATGTTTTGGGGCTTAGGGTATGGGGTTTAGGGTTTTAGGGTCTGCAAGGTTTTCTTGGCTTAGTCGGGCTTATTTCAGGGTTGAGTAAGGGTTTCTTGGCCTGATAATGGTGCTTATTTAGGGTTTTATTTCGGTTGATTTTGGGTTTCTTGGCCTAGTATAGGGTTTATTTGGGGTCCCTTTTGCGTCATGTTTTAATAGCATAGGGTCTATTCGGGTGTTCAGGGTTTATTTCAGGTTTCTTTAAGGTTTCTATAAGAGTTGCATAGAGGAGTTGATTAGGGATCGCCCCCTGGAGCTTCCGAAACCACCTCCGAAGCGCCGAGCATACCCAAGGGGTTTAGATTTCAAAATTGGTTTAGGTACTATAGGGTCAGACCGTAAACTCGATACTCTCTACGCGTCTCGTCCTGGCAATGCGCGAAGCCATACACTTGAACACGTCAATCGCCATTTGGAGTAGAGTATTTGGGTCCTGAACCCCGGCCTTCTTACTTACCGTGGCCTCCTTACAGTATCGCAAAGCCCCGCGTCCTGAAACTCTGAAGACGCTAAAGCGCAATGTCCCTAGGCCCTAAACGGCCCTAACTACCCTGAACCCTGAACCTTCCAAAACTCGAAATTTTCGGCTCTTAGGAGCGCCACGATGAGCTGCGGAGGCACGCCGGGCACCCGGAGACATCAGCCACTGCGAGTGGTTTAGGGTCGCTCAGGGTTTAGGGTCATAGCGTTCGGGGTTGTTTGGGGTCCGGGGTAGTTTACGGTTTCGGCTTGTAGGGTTTAGGATTGTTTGGGGCTTCGGGTTTAGGGGAGTGTCCCGTTGGGGAGCAAAGAGGGTGTCGATTTGATACCTTCTGTTTTGAGATGCACGTTGACACGTTGACGTTTAAAGTTTACGGTCGTCGCTTTATAAATTTCTTGAGGAGCCTTGCTCGGAGTTTAAGGCGTCGGGGTATTGGGTTTGGCTGCTGTAAAACTTGGAGTGTAGGTTCGAAGGTGTACCGTTTCAGGTCAATTAGCTTCGGGTTTAGGGGTTGGGAACGATTGAGATTCCCGGAAGAAGAAACGGCGAGATTTTGTTCAGGCTGCTGTCGGCATCAATATAAGCCTTCTAACAGTTATCCCCCCCCTCCCCCGCCAAAAAAAAACTTAGGCGAAAAGGACTTCCAGAAACCAGAGAGTCAACGGCCGTGAACCCGAAACCCGAAATCCCAAACCCTGTCCTACAGCCCACGGCCCTTATTCCCATACCGACCCCCGCTGAGGTCACGGAGGCTTGCAGAAAGCGACCTCGGCACGCTTGTTGGCTTGAAGGTCTCGGGCAACATTGGAGCTGCCGGCGCATGCCGAGTCAAGAACTTTGCGACCTCAGAACGGCCTAAACCTTCAGCAAAACACTCCCAAACCACAACCTTCCGCTGTATTTTAAATCTGAACTTCAGGAAGGTTATAGGGACTCAGGCACAGCCGCAGACTCCCCCTCAACGACCCACCAAGGGTTCGGCAAGGGCTCCGTAGCTGGAAACCTACATGGGCTTGAGATAGGGGTTAATCGAAGAGAACAAGGTTCAGCATTCTTTGTTCCGGGTTTTGTGGTCGCTTAGACTTGTTGGGTTGAATTGCTTCAGGTTCTTTGCTGCGCTCTAGAACTCCTCCCTGGAAGTGTGCTCACCAGGATGACCGCGTCCTTTGCCAAAGAGCTCGGCATCCCAGAGGGCTGCGGATTATGCGGGTTCTGGGGCTGGGCCACGAAACTTGAGGTCATGGGATATCAATGCAACGCAAGGCGGCGGAGTGTGGTGCTTGTTTACTTGTTCGACTGACTGTTTGGCTTGTCTTGGCATATGCCTGTGCAAGAGCAAAATCACATGCACATGCAGATGCACATGCAAATGCGCAGTTTTCCGCAGAAGCACGTGTGTATGCATATGATTTTCATATGCATATGTATGCTTAGGGCATAGGTAGATACGTGTGTATAAATAAATAAATAAATAAACATATATATGTATGTATGTATGTATGTATGTATGTATGTATGCATGCGTACGCACGCAACTGCACACAAACATATATACATACATTCATTAATTCATTAATTAATTCATTCATGCATGCATTCAACCAATCAATCAATCATTCATTCATTCATTCATTCATTCCTTCCTTCATACGGCAAACATATGTACATGCATGCATGCATACACATCATATGTATACATGTTACTCATTTGTTGGTTTGTTTGTTCTTGAACTGCTTATGTATGCGCAAGGAGAGGTACAAGTTCATGCGCTTCGCTTCCAGAATGGTTTATGTCAAGCTTTTGGCCCGTAAGCTTTCGCCACAGGTCTGATCACAAGGCGCCAAGCTCAGCTTCCACAGCATTGCAAATGGCTGCCGGGTTCAAAGTTCGACCTGGTTCGACTGACATTGATTAAATTAGATGCCTTACCAGCCTTGCCTGCAACCCAAGCCCTAAACCCTGAACCCTAAAGCCTAAACCCTACTTACTAATGAAGTCGCCTGGATCCTCAGCGGGCCGTGAAACCTGGGGCGCCTGCGTTGGTGATTTTTGCAATGACGTAGACCGGTTTACGGTTTAGGGTGTCCCAAAGATAGAACAGAAGGTGCGATGCTGAACCGCCGAGATCGACGCTCCATGTAAGGAGTGTGTGATGACGACGATGATGAGGAAAAGCAGCAAGCTCAGAACACCGTCTCTGGTCTTAAGAAAGCATGATAAGCATAACAAGGTAGATGTTGGGTACGATGTTGAAGATGATGGCTGCGATGCGTGCCATGCCGACAATAACGATGATGATGCCAGTTCTGGCGATGATGATGATGATGATGGTGATGATGATGATGATGCTGATGATAGTGCTGCTGCTGATGATGGTGATGATGGTGATGATGATGGTGATGATGATGATGCAGGTCCTGTCATTATCCGCTTTCATGATTTCTCGGGAATCTCTCAGGCTCTCGCGATACGGATGCCTGGCTGACAGTCAAGCCTCAACGTCTTTCAAGTTGTTTCGGTTAGTGGGCTCCAAAGCTGCAGAGCTGACGTGACAGACTGAACGCAAAGGATTCGGGGACACCTTGCTCTTCGGAGTCTTCGGTGATTCGGAAGCCACGGTGTAAACTTGCGAGTTCTTACATTTAGCTGCCGATTGACTCATTCTGCTTGGTGCAACGCTTGGGGAAGAAAGTGTTGCGGAGTCGCCGCTGGTTCATCAGAGTCATACTGGCCTGACGTGGGTGGTTTAGGATTTAGGGCTTAAGGGTTTAGAGTTTACGGTTTAGGGTTTGACGAGAATGTGTAGTTCAGGAATGGCAGCAACGACCAGAAGCACTCCGGCCAACACACTCATCTGCATGTCATCCGCCCTCCCGAGTCGAAAAGCCTAAACCCTAAACTCCTCAACCCTAACTCCTCAACCCTGAATCCTCAGCCCTAAATCCTCAACCCCAAATCCTCAACCCTAAATCCTTTACCCTTAATAAACTCGGAAACTTTGACCCGACAGTGGTTGTCGAAACCATCAGCCCGAAGTTCCGATCCACATCTTCCGAAACCCTGGCCCGAACCGTCTAAAGAGTCCGAGTGTGAGCGCCCAGAATTCCCCCCAAAACTTGGAGGGTTTAGTAGGGCTTAGGGTGCCCTAAAGGGGTTTAAGGTTCAGTTACCTTATCGGGTTCATATTACAAGGGAATAGGGGCCTTACTGGTCCCTAAGGAACCCGAAACCCTAAAGCCCTAAACCCTAAAGCCTTAAAGCCCTAAACCCTAAAGCCCTAAGCCCCAAAGCCCTAAAGCCCTAAAGCCCTAAACCCTAAACCCTAAAGCCCTAAAGCCCTAAGCCAAGCCCTAAACTCCGCGAGTCGGTGAGCGGCGAAGGATTGACGAAGTGACCCAGAGGTTGACCGCACTCAAGGTACCTCCGGGACTTGTGCTTCGGGCTTCGGGTTTAGAGCTTTGGGCTTTATAAGGCTTTAGGAAATAGAGCTTAGAGGGCTTTGGGGGGTTTAGGGCATTTCGGAGGGTTTCGGGTTTAGAGCTTTCGACGAGCAGGCGAGCACCTTGGAGGCACTTCAGAGAGACCTCGTTCGAAAGAGCTTTGGGCTTTATAAGGCTTTAGGGCATTAGGGAGGGTTTCGGAAATAGAGCTTAGAGGGCTTTGGGGGGTTTAGGGCATTACGGAGGGTTTCGGGTATAGAGCTTAGGGCTTTAGAAGGCTTTAGGACTTCAGGGCATTAGGGCTCAACGTTAGTAGTAAGGGTAGCCATCTCATTCAGGGTTATGGTGTAGGGTGCTGGGGACTTGTGCACGTCAGCTTGTTGGAGTGAAGAAGATTACTTTGATCTAAGGACCGCGCTTAGTCGGGGTAGTCGTAATTATCAGTTGTATGACTTCGTCTGCTTGCCAACCCCGCTTGGCACACATGTACGCCTATATGGCTACCTAACCCCTAAACCCTTAATGCAGCATGCAGTTTTGCAGTGGAGTCGGATAACATAGATGTCCGAAGCCTAAACCATGATGCCGAAACCGTAGTAGCCACAAGCCCTACACCCTATGCGCCCCGAGAAAGACCCTCGCGCTGAACCCCTAAAACCCTCAAATCCCTCCCCTAACCCTTAAGGCCCCTATATGCAACCTCTATAAACCCTAAACCCTAAACCTCTAAACCCTAAAAGCCCTTAAAAAAACTTCAAAAACCACAAAACAACCCTAAAAGCCCTAAGCCCCTTAGCCAGACAGCGGGCCCTGGACCCTGCAAGGTCAAGACCGAGACGTTGGACGGCCGCTTCGCGGCTTTCGGAGAGCGCATGGACGTCACCCGCGAGGTTGAGGCGAGGGTTTAGGGTTTAGGGTTCGCCTGCCTCTGGGTTTTGTTCTGCCGGGGGTTCGAAGCGTCAGAAGCTGTTTGTGGGCCTTAACGGTAGTAGGGTGCTTTTTGTGGTTTATACTTGCTTCTCTCATTATCATTGTTTGAAACTCGTGCCGTTCATGCGTGTGGGTGGCCCACGCCCGTTCGCTTGTTTCAGGCCCTGCCTCAGCCTGGGCAGATGTAGGTTTGTGATGCTGCCTGGAGGCGTTGACTTTGTTCGTTACAGGTTTTGGTTGTGGATCACCTGACTTGTCCTCTTTGTTCGCGTAGTCCTGATATTCGCCTTCTGTACATAGAGAGCTGGTACTGCAGGTTTAACACAGACCAGGACCCAGGATATCAGGGTTATCACAGCCACCGCTACGGTTTCTTCTAGCTGACTAAGGTTGTAAGTTGAATAAGAGAAACATCGGGGTCAAATTGTGGGTGGTACCAAGCCTACTATGGATCGCCTTAGGGCTGCTGTCAGGGCGAAGATTACGGTAACAGTGACATAAGGGCGAATGACAAGGATAGGGTGAGGGCTGATGTTGTTTGGAATCAGGAGTCAGTTAGCGATCCTCGCCAATATGTTGGCATCTAGTACGGGTTTAACCTTAGGGTTACGTAGCATGTGTATATACACGCGCATAAATGTACACACACGCATACGGGCAAGTCCGACAGCAAATCCGGGATGATCATACACTACAGTGAGAAAGGAGTGCCATATACAAGTAAACAAACAAATGCTGGTATCATCCCTAAAAATCTCCGAGGCCAATGGTCGGGGATTCTCTTAAAGCCATTACGGATTGCTTTTGAAGGATGTATCCTGTGCAGCACAAAGCTTACCAATGGGAACAGCTTACGGGCAACATGAAGTTTGCAAGTAAGGTCCATCTTGGAGTCAGATCCAATCGTAGGGTTGCCAAGGGGACTACAATATCCTTACTACTGTACCGGGGGCCAATCAGGCTGATGTATGTTGTTGTGTTAACCTTCAGGTGGATATGCAAGTAAATATGGGGATGTAGAATGGGGTTCACTCGACATAGAATCTTAATCCATACGAACTGAGACCGGAGTCTATCAGGAATCTCTTTTGGGTGAACACCATTGGGGCCGATGTCAGGTCTAATGGCAGGGTGAGTCTTAGGGATACTGTTGAAAGTTGTTTAGGAATAGAGATCAGTCAGGCCCACGGTCGTTCATACGTATTGCTGGGGCTTTGATCTGAAACTACAGTGAAGGCTACGTTGGGAGATAACACTCGGGTATTCAGACAGAAATGAAATTCATCGTTGGGGAAATCAGCTCTCGGAGTATCTGCGTGAAGGGTCGCAAGAATTGAGAATGAAGGCTTCTGCCGATATACGTATGCTGTCTCCTCGGAACTTCAAACTAACCCTGGGTCATACACAAGCGTAAACGTAGGAGGATTGGTGGCGCTATCGCGGCACGTCGCGGTGGTTCACGCGGGGGGGCTGAGCCTATATATATATATATATCTATGTATGTATGTATGTATGTATGTATGTATGTATGTATAGAGAGAGGGAGAGACAGAGGGACGGAGACCTTCCATCTTTCCCTTACTATAGCGGAAACACCTAGCATATGGAAGCCATTTTGCATGCTCCCCAACCCTGCAAGGCATGCACAGGTTATCGAAGCACACGTGCTCTGTGAGGTGCGAGGTCACGCATACACGGCTACGGACTTTACGGAGCGTTTAGAGGCGGGCCTGCCTCGATTGGGTTCGTAGTTTTTCATCTTCGTTGTGGCCTGTTGAGTACTAAGCGCAGCAGAAGGTACAGGAACAGGGTATCCAGTCCTTCACGATGCACTTCTGGCATTCGGGTTTAGGCGGCTTGGTGTTTTCTCTGCACCTTGACATGTTTGGGTTTCCTGTACCTGCATCGAAGTCGGTCTTCCCCTTCCGAAGGGGTGCTTTGCATCTCATGAACACAGCTTTTAAAATTTGGTATTGTTGGCACATATATGTATATATATATATAGCCTTTCGGATTCACAGCAGCACCCATATTTCCATATAGGGCTCCGGTCACTCAAGGAACTACTAGATTCATCAGCGAGGTAACTCGAGCCCTAGGGTATTGCAGACGGCCTTCCCATGCACCTGCCGACATAGAGTTTCACTCCGCTGCGCTCCGATGACATGTCCAGTACCGGAAAGACCGTGGTCGTTCAGCTGGACAGATCGGGTGGTTCTCAGCCGCTTGCTCGTCCAGAAAGTACCTTTTCCTTGCATTCTCGGTTGCTTTGCCCTGAGGCTTCAGCTGCTTATGCACTATGTAGTGTATCAACCTAGTAACACATTCTTTACTTACGAAATTGGAGCCCTAAGACTACTTACTCGCAGAAGCACCAATTTCTAGACTCCAAAGGTTCGGCATGCACGTGCACGGAGCGAACTTGACTGTGTGCTCCATTGACACCGGCGGCGTGGCTGCCGCATGGAATCAGCAGAACCCGCTGTGCCTTGATCCAATCGAGAACGCTAGGGATTTTAGGTTTAGGGTATTTATGCTCACTTCAATGTGTTTCTTTCCTTGTGCCCGTGACCTCCCGCAGATGACTTTAGTTGATGAGCGAATGCATGCACTCCTTCTGATGTCTATGACCCTACCAGATCACCTCGCACCCTCGCGGTCATCTGCCCTAAACCCCCTAAACCCTAAACTCTCAAGGAGGGAAGCAGCTCTCAAGCGAATACTCAATAGAAGTCGTATAGAAAAAGCGGAGCATATTCGAGTATGACAGGGCAGCGTAGCAAAAAGCGGCAGGCAAAGCAAAGATAACACCAAATCCCCGCAGGGCAAAGGAGGGCAGGAGGACAGCAGGACGGCGCTGGCTGGGAGGACCGGCAGGGCAGGCAGGGGCAGGCAGCAAGCAAGGCAGTCAGGGCAGGAAAATCCAAAAAGCAAAAACAAAAGCAGCCCAAAACCCCGTCAAAACTCCGCACCCAAGCCCTATATAACTTCCACAAACCTTCAACCCCAAACCCTGAACACTGATAGGAGCTTCCAACATCTAGCTGTTGCCCTGAAGCCCAAGGTGGCTCTATCCGAGGAGATGAGGGTTCATGGGTTTCACGATTTGGGCATGCTTTGTCGTGTATGCACATATGCGTGTATATATGTGTACATATGTATGTATGTATATATATATATATAGAGCTAGATAGATAGGTAGGAAGATAGATAGGTAGATAGGTAGTATACAGATAACAGAGTAAATCGATACCATATACATATTCATGTGCATATATATCTGTATATAAACCCGTACACCTAAACGCACTCCACATAAGTCGGGCGTCTCAACTCAGACTCTAGAAGTCCGGAGAACTGTACGCCCCAAAGTAATCCTGATAAGCTAAAGGTGGGCTATCGGCATCGGTGATCGCATCCTGGCCGTGAATGGGGTCCGGAGTCGGGAAGTGATCTTGGAGCAGCTCTCCACCGCGCAGGTTCCTCGGACTCGGAGTGCCGTAGCAAGTCTGAGTGTGTGAGCTTCAGCCATCCCCAAACCATAAGCCCAGAAAAGCGGGTAAGGCAACCCAGTAGAGTATGCCTTAGCCTTCCCTAATGCAAGCTACAATTTGAAAATCAGGTGTTCTAGTGAGAGTAATTATTCCCTCTCCTTCCCGAAGATAAGCATATAACCTGCAATCAGGTAATCTCGATCCTGCTGCTCAAGAGCACCACTGGGCCATCCTTGCCCCGGCCTTTCTCCAACTTCTCGGCGCAGCTGGCGCGCCTGGCTCACGAAGACTTCGGCCTCGAGGTCAATGCTGGCACCATGGAGGTGATACGGGACTTTCCGAAAATCAGGGGTACCTTATTTTGGGGTCCTTATAAGGATCCTACTATTTAGGGTACTATATTAGGGGCCCCCTATTTTTTTTCGGAAAGTCCCATACAGCTAAAAGGGACACGTATCGCAAGGGGCGTTCACTCGAAGTTACAAACTACAAGACGGGTGTTCCTCTCTGCGGTTTCTCGATGTTTGATCCTCCTGTGCGCCATGACTGCTTAGCTGCTTGTCACGTATTTTTGCTCTGCGTATAGCAGTTATTTTGGAGGGGGTCGGGCACTAGTTCAACACTCAAAAGCTGCGAACAATCTTTCTGTTCATTCCCAGTTGATTGCATTTGCCCTTTGAATGAATTGCACCATCTGCCCCAAACCCTACTCCTAAACCCTAAACCCGACACCCTAAACCCTAAACCCTAAACTCTAACCTAAACCCTTTAGGTCATACGCACCTTCTACAGAGGTGACTGGTCTTCAGAGTGATGGTCAAGCTGCCATGTGCCTGGGCACCGGACGGTTTAGCTTTGATTATTGCGCCTTACCCACCTTCAGTCCTACCTATAGTCGCCATGGTAGTTCCTTTTTGGGGTTACCTTTTAGGATCCTTGAAAATAGGCTTGGTTAAACGAAAAAAGGAACTACAATGGAGACTATAGGTCAATCCCAAATGACGCCGGCTTGTGGCAGTTGTGAGAGTCGACATTCTGCATCCTAAACCTAGCTTGCCTGGCTGCCCTGAATCCGATTAGTTCACGATTCGAAGCCGCGGAACCTGGTCCCTTCCTTAGATCCTACCGACTCCGAGGTTCGATATGAAGTCGTTATTTTTTTTACCACT
This sequence comes from Symbiodinium necroappetens, assembly GCA_905231915.1. Lineage (NCBI taxonomy): Eukaryota > Dinophyceae > Suessiales > Symbiodiniaceae > Symbiodinium > Symbiodinium necroappetens. The sequence goes on from CAJNJA010098963.1 coordinate 12,532, forward strand.
GACATACCTTCATCCCGATATGCCCACTATCCACCTCCCTGACGCCCTCACCTTCATCCTTCCTACTGCATACAGACCTCCCAAGACTGCCGGAAACCTTTCTACAAAGCTTTTGCGAGCCCCCATAGAGCTCGTGAAGAGTCCATGTGCTCATCCCCTAAACCCTATAAACCCTAAGAGTCCATGTGGGACCCATGTGCTCATCCCAGGTGGAACTTGAATCATCCGTTTCAGGCTATGGTGGTCGGTGATCGCCTCGTTGAGGTCCGAGGAGTCTGGTCTGTTTAGGGCTTTTAAGGTTTTAGGATTGTGATGTTAGGGTTTCGGGGTCTATGGTTGCGAGAGTCCTGGATGCAAAAGGGTTGTGGTCTTGAGGGGTTTAGGGTTTAGCATTCGGCAAGCTAGCGGCGTTAACGCTATAGACCCAGCTCCGGAGGTGAACGGTCTTCATGGCGAGAGCATGGCTTCTCTTCTTCAAGAGGCCCTCTTGGTGGATATGGTCTTGCAGAGAGGCACTGGCATCGCGAGTTTCGGCACCTTTGGGATACGGCTACCTCCCGGCGATTCCGTGGGACTTGAAATGAACAAGGTCTTGGAGGTGCAGAAGATCGATGCAGGAAGCCTGGTGGCTAAGTGGAATGCTGAGAATCCGGCTTGTCGGCTGCATGCGGGTGACAAGGTGCTGCAGGCCAACGGCAAAGCAACTGCACCAGAAATACTGCGCGAGCTCTCTGCATCCGCTCGCACCGGGTTGACATTGGTAGTTGCAGAAGCAGAGCGGCGCATGGATGTCAAAAGCAGACAGGTCTACACTTTCAAGGACTGCCAGAAAGAATGGCCCAAAGATCCCGAGCAAGAGTGGGCGTCCATGGTGTCTGCAGATCAAGCTACTCAGCAGTAGAGTAAGTAACCTTTAACCTTTTCAGGGGTATTATGGTCGCTACACGCATAATCCCAAAGGTTACAGCAACTGTTAGTTTTCCCATGCATACTGGGCAGCTAAGGCTAGTGTACCCTCAAGCCCCCACGCTTGGGCTGTCCGTTTGAGGAGGTCCGAAAGCCACGGCTGGGGTTTAACCGTCGACCCGAAGTCGCTGCAAGTGCAGCAGATTTCAGATGAGGGCCCCATGGCCTTCTGGAACCTGTCGAATGCATCGAGCGCTGTGCTCACTGGAGACCGGATTGCGCAGGTTAACGGTGCAGACCAGGGAAAGGCAATGTTGCAAATCATGAAGCAGGCTGCGGAGATCGACATGTACATATCCCGGGATACAGATCTGGGAAGCACGGCCCATGTACATCTTCTGAAGGTACCAGGTTCGAAGCTTGGCGTGCAACTGAACGAGGACGCCGTCGTCAAACAGGTCCTGCAAGGCCCTGGGAAGCTTGTAGCTGCTTGGAACTCGAAGCAGCCGGCCGCCTCCATGCGCAGCGGCGATGTTATCAAGCAGGCAGGCCCCTACACCTCCCTGGAAAGGATCTTCCTGTATTTACAAGAGCAGCAGAGATTAGATCTGATTGTGTTAAGGGCCCAGCGACGGATGGACCTGGACGGAACTGTGCTAACTTTCGAGGAATGCTCGGCCAAGCACTCTGCAGCGGCCGCACATTGGGCAACGATGCATCCCGTTCCGGCGGCACCTGTGGCGATTGCGACCCCGGTGTCATACCAGGGGCTGCAGCAAGCGGAAGAGCAGACTTCAGACATTGGGTCTTATACAGCACCCAGGTCGCTGCTGAAAAGGCCAGACTTCTACTCCACCCTGGCCGGTTGGCAGACAAGGGGTCCGCAGGCTCTTGCAAGCGAGGCGATCACTCATGACAACATCGAGATTCCTGCTGGATCTGTGTTCGCTTGCCCATGCTGTGCCCGCCCCAGTTTACCTTGAGATGAGGGCAGCTCTCTAGAGTTAGGAGTCTCTTAGGGCTTATCTCACAACTTCCTTGCATCTTAGCCTCCATCTGTTTTAGTGAGAAATTCATATCTTCATCTGTAAAGAGTGTATAGAATCAAGGACGAATGCACCACGCAAAACAGACATACAGACATACATACAGACATAAACACATACATACATGCATGCATACATGCATACATACATACATACATACATGCATGCATGCATGCATGCATACATACATACATACATACAGTACAAGTCAAAAACCTCTCTCTCCCTCTTTCTAGATATGTGTATGTACAGATTATAGATCGTGTACCTACGCGTATGTAGGCAGAGCCAGAAGGTTCCAAAGGAAGGCAATGAAAGGAGCGTGGGTTCAGAGTCAGTTAAAGGCAAAATCGGTGGTAAAAAGTCGTTCTGCAAAGCCCAGGTGGTCGCTTCTTTGCTCTCACAGAGGCCAGCGGCGTGGTCGTGTCCTTAGCGGTCGGACCTGCCGAGGCATTGTCACCGATGAAGGCAGCGGGTGACAGCAGTACCAAGGATGCCACCACAGTACCGCCGCGCGTACCGCCACAGATAGGCGATGTTTCGGAGCAGGCTTTGCCGAAAGCTGAGTTGCAAAAATGCCTTTACACGAACAGGGCAGATGGAAGACATACACTCAACAGTTTCTTCACGATAGTTCGATGGGCTCGCCCTGGTAGCGGGTTCCTGTGAGCTGCTTACCCTGAGTATCGCACAGCGGCGACCGCATCAACGTCTGATGTATGGTTCATGGATCAGACTACTAGTCGTAGTAGTAGTAGTAGTAGTAGTAGCGTTGGGGCTCCAAGTCGTCATGGTGCAGGGCCTGCATGGCTGAGGAAGCTGAGTCTTGGAGTTTGGGGTAAACCCGAAACCCAAAGCCCTACGCCCCTAAACCCTAAGCCCATAAACCCCTAAACCCTAAGCCCATGAACCCTAAACCCGAGGCCCCTTAGACATGAAAGTTTGCTTTTATTTTGTAGATGTGGCTCCTGGAAAACCTGCAACTGCATTTCTCGATACGAAGGGCGGTTTAGGGATACCCTAAACCCCTAAACCCGGGTTTAGGCATCAAGAGGCCATCTAAACCCTGAGCCCTACGGACCCGAATTCAGGGATGATTCAAAAGATCCTTGGCAACAAGTCGGAGGGTGGTGTTCTCCCCGTTTTTTTAATAAGGCCTTAGAACCCCCAAACCCTGAACCCTAAACCGTAAACCCTAAACCCCTAAACTCTAAACCGTAGACCCTAAACCCTTACCGCACCCTTACCCCTGAAAGACCTAAGCCTCCTCTTTGGGCCAGGACGTGGAACAGCGGCTGGCAGCCTTGAGCGAAAATTGCGAAGAATTCGTAGAGCAGGTGGGTGTGGGGGGTCTGGTAGGATCCCTCAACCCTAAACCTTGAAGGTTTTTTTATTTGTCAATAGGGCCCCTTTGAGGGTTTCAATCACTTGAGGGTTCGATGCAAGTGTTTTGCTTATGAAGTTATGGGGTGTAAGGTGTCATTGGTCAGATGCGTCCACCAAGCCAGACCTCCTTCAGTGCTTTTGACGTCTCCAGGCTTGGTTCAAGGTCAGCCCGAGCCCCCGGACTATGGTAGGTGCAGAGGGTTACTAGACCCTAAGCCCTAAGCCCGAGACCCTAAACCCATAGAAGCCAATGAGCTACCATCTAAGACGTCGTGAACAAGCTTGGAACCCAGATCTGTGACGATCCCTCATAGCCTATAGCACTTCGATTCCCGAAATGCCGAAATTGGAAGGCCCGCCTAACATGAGCAGATCGCGGTGATCAGCTCCATTCCCCAAACCGCCCCCAACACCCCGAACCCTCAATGAGGACAAACTTTAGTGCTGGAATGCCCCTTATCGCATCTTCTATGCTGACAGATGTTCTTCGCAGTTCCCCATACAACTGTACTATACCCCCCTAAACCCTAGACCCTGAACCCTCAAGGGAGCCGCCGAGGCCCTGGAGAATCGCTTGGCTGCCCTTGCAGAAGCCCTGCCGCCGCCGCTGACGCCGGGGCCCTTGCAGCACATCAAAGGATTTAGGGTTCAGGGCACAGGGATAAATCTATGTTCATCGTTTTCAGACTCTAGCATTCTGTTACCATATACATTATATGCAGCATGATATGGTATCATACGTCCGAAGATGAGATAAACTAACACGGAGCAGTTTAAAGGACATGGACTTTAAAATTTGTACTAGAACAAAGAAGGACGCAGCAAATATGATTCAACCTCCTCGAATCGACGGAATCTTGTTGCGGGCGAAAAGATTCTGGGATCTTTAGTCTTTTACGTTTACCTCAAGCACTACAAATCACAATAATTAGACAGAAATATCTGTATCAAAGTAGACTTGTACGATGTTGCATTATAGTGTATTAAACTAGATGACATTATGTTACGCGGCTATGGTTTTCATGTTGCATTTTATGCTGTTGCTTCCTTTCATGAATCCCTCTGCTTGCATTTTCCGCTGGTGCCAGACATTCCCCCAAGTCTTTGTGGAGCCTTTGTCTGACTGGTTCTTAGTAGGGAATGGAGGCATGGGTTTTGGGGACTACTACAGGGGACCTTAAGGGACTATCATAGGGATCCATTCCCCCATTTCCGACTAAGAACCAGGGAGTTGTTGCAGAGGTCAACGACGACCATCCGACCCTCTTGCAGTCGTCCCCTCCTCGGCTACGGGACGCTTGCTGGCGGGTTTCGAAACTAATAATATATTATATGCTATATGTTATATATTATATGTTAGATATTATATATAATATATTACATACACAATATATATATATATGTAGAGAGAGAGAGAGAGAGAGAGTCCAGAGGCACCTTACCACCGGGCCTACGAGACCAGGATGGCATTCGTGGAATTGCAAGGTAATGAAGCTGGTGCCACTCTCCCTGCATCCATGGCTTTCAACACCGCAACTTCGAACCTTAACCCCATAATCCTGAACCCAAAAGATCATGCAAGCTCAATCTGTCCTCAACCCCAACCCGACTGCATCGTTCCTAAGATTTGGGTGCTGGTGCCCTTCTCCGGTTTTAGGGTTTGGTGCATCGGGGCTTGAGGCAAAGTTGAGTAGTGCTTCAGGTTTAGTAGCTTCGGGTTCTACTGGGGAGTCTAGGGTTTAGGGTTTAGGGGTTCTACTGGGGAGTCTAGTGGGCTTCGAGGTTTTAGGGTTTTGAGGTCAGACTTTGAGATTTTGGAGTTTCAGAACATGAAGGATCCTTGCAGAAACTCCAAACAGAAGGACCCTTTGACCGTCGGACCCTGAAGTAGCGTGCCCCCAGTGTTAAAGCAAGAGCCGTGTGATTTTCAGGAGTTGGAAGTTCGCCGTTTTGGAGTTTAGGGTTTAAGCTTACGGTGTATGCACACCGCTGCGGCGTTTAGGGTTTAGGGATTACGGTTTAAGATTACCTTTACTGTTTTGTATTTTCCACTATACTTTTGGTCTCTAAAGTTTACTGTAGTCTTGTATGTTATTTTATAATATGCTCATAGTGTACGGTAGATCTTGCTGAGATACAAGATTACATATTACGTTATTTTTGCTTCGGCAAACATTCGCGATTCAGGGCTTGCAGTGGGTTTCGGATCCTGTGTGCGGCAACGACGATTCAAAGTCTCTGACTTGAGAATGCTTGCAGTACCCAGTGACTGAACAGGCATTAACGACGAGTAGGTGCTCCCGCATGAACCTGACTAAGTTCACTTGAGTTCGAAAGCACTCTGGACTCTTCGTAGCCGCACAGAATGCGGCAGGTTAGGTCCCAGATTGTTGACCGGCTGGTATAGACGTGCAGCCAAGGTCCTTTAGTGCCTTGGGCTCCGCGAGAGCTCCGAACTCGTCGTAGTAAGACTGACATTGTGCCTGAAGAAACTATGACAGCAAGTCTAGTGCAATTAACTGCAGGCAAGTTGCAGCAGCAAGGCGTACGCTAATCATGACAATACCCTAAACCCTAAACTCCAAGCCGCACGCCTTGACCAGATTCCATTCAATATAACATTCAGTAAAATTATTGAAAGAAGTTATGTTGCAACCGACACAGTGTATATGTTCTGATATAGCATAAAGTGTAACAGCTCTAAGCCCTTCTAAACCCTAAGCCCTAAACCCTAAACCCTAAACTAAACGCAAGGGTCGCAGAATGTTGAGGCCGACTCCAAGGGGCGGCTGAACCCATCACCAGGACATGGGGCCGATGTCTTTTTTTTTTTAGCACAGTAGGGGTCCCTTACATGAGGGTCGAGGGTTTGGGGTCTAGGGTTTAGGGTTCAGTAGGGGTCCCTTACTTGAGGGTCGAGGGCTTAGGGTTTAGGGTTCACTAGGGGTCCCGTACTTGAGGGTCGAGGGCTTCGGGTTTAGGGTTTAGGGTTCACTAGGGGTCCCTGTTTAGGGTTCACTAGGGGTCCCTTGCTTGACGGTCTAGGGCTCAGGGTTTAAGGTTTAGGGTTCACTAGGGGGCCCTTGCTTGACGGTCTAGGGCTCAG
>CAJNJA010098974.1:0-18973 GCA_905231915.1 Symbiodinium necroappetens
GATACGCAGTCGCCAATGGCACACCAAGAACGAATCCTACACTTGGAGGGCCTCTCCGTCTAGTCAGCCAAGATGGTAGTAGTAGTAGTAGTAGTAGTAGTAGTAGCAGTAGTAGCAGCAGCAGCAGTAGTAGCAGGAGTACTAGTGGTGGTGGTGGTAGTAGTAGTAGTAGTAGCAGCAGCAACAGCAACAGTAGTAGTAGTAACAGTAGCAGACTAGTTACTAGTACTAGTAATAACAGAAGAACGAGCATTGGCAGTGCTAGTAGTACTACTGGTCTGGCGGTTCAGCTCAAGAAAGCTTCTTATTCCCTATGGTTCGACAGTGCGACGTTCATTCGGCTTCCATGCTCTACTGTCTGACCTTGATAGAGTTTGGTGCTCTATGCCAAGCTTTTGATTTTGCCATAGCCGCATGCCTGTGTTGGCATGATGGTGAGACCGTGGGGACGTGGGGCGACTTGCTGCTGCTACAATCACCACCACCCCTCTTGCCAACAAGATGATATCGAGAACCATGCTGGCAGCATGAACAGCATTGGTACTATGCAGGCGTGTAGTAGCAGTAGCTAGTGGTATCAGAACTCATTGTGACAAGCGCAATGGTATTTGGGTTGCCTACATGTGCATGAACCGCTCGCAACATGAGGTTTGTAACCCAAGCAGGACTACCTTTCGATGTACGAACCTATCTGTATAGGCATTCAGGCATTGGCTGACAGGTGGACAAAAAACACGGTCTTCTAGTTTTGTCGCTCCTCATACTCCGAGCACAAGCACACACAGACATCCTTTTCCTCCGCTGAAGGACGCCGTGACGTTGCGCTTTGTGACAGCTCTAAAGGTCGGCCTGGCCAGTATTATGACTACTGTAGGTTGTTGATCATGAGTACTCATCACTGCTGATATTCATGTTCCGGACTTTCTACATGGGCCTTATCACCATGGGCCCTTTACGAGGCTAGATGCGTCGAGAAAAGGGTGACGTCGCAGAAGTCCGGCTTTCGGTTGAGGATTGGGCTTGTAGAAAATAGTGGGTGGATCTGGCCGCCCGATAGACGAGCCTGAGATCGCCATGTTTTCTGTGAAGGTTCCGGGTTTCGCAACCGTTGGATCTGCTGTAGATGCATCGCAGGCCTTCAGGGCCATCCGCATGGTGCGGTCCTTTCGATTCTTCCGCGGCTTGCGGATGCTCGTCAAGGCTTGGTTGCCCGAACAGGTGAGTGTAGCTTAGGGGGCCACAGTGCGCTCCATCGCATCATTCGTCGTCGGCCAAATGTTTCCTGCGTGACCGTTGTCGCGTCACTGTAATTGCTGGAATGCTTTCGTGATATCTGCTTTGTTTCATCTTTGTCATGACATCCGTGCAGCGACGGTGGACATGTGCATGTGTCCGTGAACAGCCTCCTGCTTGATTTCTTGACAAGTTGATCTACGTAAGGCAGGGCAGGCTTTAGGCTGAATCGATTCTTTGAGTCTACTTGAGGTCTGGGCTTTCCCACATTTGCCAAACCGCGGGTCTTTCTGGTACAAGCCGATACTAGCCTGTCACGTCTTTCTCCTAACTTTCCAGTCGCTGAATTTTGTGCAACGCAAATCGGATGTGAAAGAAAAAACTTGCGAATGTAGCGGCGAACAGTGGCCGTCGCAGCAAGAGCACCCGCGTCCATGAAGTTTCAATGCTGAAGATACATGAGTTGAGGTGTTTAGCTCCATGCAACCAGAGGGGGGGTGAAGCACCATAAATTCTCGGCTTTTGGCACAATCCGAATCGCAAGACTAAGCCCCGATCAATCCACCTTGTCATCACAGAGTCGGCTAGCTCAGCTTTGGCCGGGGCTCGACCTTGCCGTGGAAGGAGGTGGCAGAAAAGATGCCCACAGCCCACCAATTGCCTTGTCATCTCTTCCGAAGGCCTGCCAGTGCTGCCTTCCCTCGCTTTGCTGGTCCATGGCACCACAGCTTGCAAAGATCTGCAGTTGTGTTGAAGTTAAAGCATTTATCGCGACCAGTACTATTTCCACAAGATGTTATCCGTTACTGATGCCGTGACGGCTGTGGTTTGCTGCTGCTGCTGCTGCTGCTGCTGGTGTTGCTGCTGCTGCTGCTGTTGTTGTTGTTGTGGCTGTTCTCGTTCTAGCTGTTATGTGTTGTTATTATTGTTGCTCTGAGTGTTTGTTTTTGTCAATGTGGCTGTTGTTTTCGTCGTCGTCGTTGTTGTTGATATTAGGTTCTTGAACCTTTCGCGACACCGTACCAACCGAAGCCGGAAGCTTGACGTCCTGTGCGGAATCAACGGAAGGAGTCACAGTGACAAATCCGTGTTGGGCTTTGATGCCTGATTCGTGAGAGCAGCTCAGGTGCTGCTGGCTGTCTTCATGTGTATGGGAGCCCTAATTTTGGGAAACTTGCTGCAGGCACCTTGGGCCCTGAGTCGGCACAATGCCATGATCACGTGTAGGTATATGACACCGTTCTGTCGGATTGCCGTGAGAGCTTCAACTGCGTTTTTCGACACGTTACAAGTTATCTAGAACGCAGAGTACTTCGTGGTGCCAAGCCACTTCTCGGACATGCTCGCAGCACTTCGGGGTACGGCCAATGGGCTCATGTTCATGACCCTGCTCTCAGCAGGCATGTGTCTTGATGTTTTGGCACCTGCTGGGTGCATGCCCGAATACGTAGCAAGGATTGCGTGACTTGCGCCAAAGTTGTGCCACTTGTCTTTTTGCCCACAGCTGAGGATTTCATCAAAGACGAGACCCAGAGCCTCGAGGATAGAATATGGGTGTGGACTCATTATGGCACTGCCTACAGAGCTACATACACCTTGCAGCTTGGTTGTGTGCACAATGTCCCTGTCAGACCCTAAGCTCAAGACAAGAGAAGCTCCCCGAATGGCCAAGTCGTGCTCTGAAGGTACGAAGTCACCTTCGCAGGGACCCTGAGCCGCCCAGGAGCAACCTTTTGCCTTGGGTCGGAGATTAGTAGTCACTACGTATTTTGTATTACGTCGTATATACTTTACATTATGTTATATGATAGCTATCTTATCTCATAATTATTGTATGCGTGTCATGTTCTATTCTGATTATACTTACCGGCCAGCACATGGAATATTGTTCCTTGTTTTTTGCAAAATTGCGTTGTTCCATGTGTGTTGTTGAGGTCACACGCGTGTAAACATATTCCAAATGACCCGTCATTTGCACTTGGAATCTGAACCCCACTTGGAATATATCGAGCGATAAATCAACAGGAACACCGTTTGCTCCCCATATTCCAAGTGAATGCTGGGCGCTGTAGGGGTCCCTAAACCCTAAATCCTGACCCCTTGCTATGTAGGAGGGAAAAAAAACCCTCACCCCTGAACCCTAATATTCTTTTATGTTTGTACCTATGCACATATTCCAAGTGCATTCGTTTATTCATAAACTCTACATATACACATATTCCAGGCGGATGCTGGGCGCCGTTGGGGTCGAGGTATTCCTGCCTTAAACCACGTTTCGAAACATCAGTCATTCATCTTTTCATCTAAGTGTATGCTCTTTGCTGAAAGGGAGTCGTTGTAGTACTCGCGGCACTTGCATTTCGATGTCTCTTTCATTCAGGTGTTCATATATTTACATTCATTCATTCGTTCGTTCGTTCGTTCATTCATTCATTCATTCATTCATTCATTCATTGATTAGTGTAGGCTTTCCTTGGGATCATCCGATAAAAAGTTGGAACGATACAGAGAAGAGTAGCATGGCCCTTGCGCAAGGATGACACGCACAAATCGAGAATTGTACCAAGTTTTTGAATCCTTGTGCACTACCTTCACGTGGTGGCCGCGGGCAAGCTTTGCAGCTTGGCGAGAGGTGCACATGAAAAGAGTCAAGACCCCAATAAGAAAACAAGAAATTCAGAATTGAATGCAGTCATGTTAACATTGATGAGCGAGTTGCCGCCACAAGAAGCTCGATGAGCTGCGATGGAAGAAAAGATGCATGAAAGTCAAATTCATAATCAAAAAAGAGCGGCCGGCCGGGGTTAGCCGAGTACCTTCCCTAACAAGTTAGGTTCTCTGCTGCTGCTTCTGCTCTGCCTGCCTTATGCTGCTCATGCACATGATACGTGTGTGTACACATGTACCGGCCCCTGCGTTCCCTCTAGTGCCACTGCTTCGAAGCCATGGGCGCTCAGCATGAACACCGCAAGTTTCGACTACTTTGCAGCGAGCGAGGTGATGATGAACACGTCGGCGAATCATGATGCTCGGCCTCTTGGGGTAAAGGGTCTCTTGGGGTAAAGGGTCTAGCTTGTTCCGATTGGCTTGCTGACATGCGCAATGCTTCTTTGTATAATACGTTCCAAGATGTTCCGAAGTAGCCTTGGCTGATCAGTCATATTGTGTTCTGTGCCTTGATCTTCTCTTTTGGCTGTGCCTTTGTATAGCGGGAAAGATCTGTCAGCTTGCCTCGCGGTGGGCTGCTTGGCACTGCTTAGTGGTGCAAACGCAAGCGTAGGCGCAGGAAACACAAAAAACAAACAGGTTCAAAAAAGTCATGGCTCATCGAGGGGCCGTGGAAGCAAGCATGGCTTCGCATGTTTGCATACAACAAGCTTTTGATTCCCGCTAGAAAGGTGGGCCAGGACACGAAGAGTCCCAGGCTTGCGTGGTGCAAGGGGCCTGGGAAACAGCTAGCGCAATGCGCTGCTCGGGAGTGCGTCTGCTGAGGATGCAGAGGCCAGCAGTCGATGTTGCAGGGTTTTTCGGGGACTTCGTTACGGGGACGAGGCGTGCCTTGGGAAGCCTGACCTGCATAGTACTTCAGAAGATGAGTGATCGAATTTCCCCGCCGAAGAAAACAAAGAGTTCATGAGCGCCTTTCTGCCCAGCTTGGAGGCGGGCGCTCAGCTGCAACACGCGGAAAGAGAAGAGAGAGAGAGAGAGAGAGAGAGAGAACCCTTCTTGCCCCAGGCTGTTGCGATGTACCCGGCAACGAGTCTTGCTCTGGCTGAGGTGGCGGTCGTTGTGCATCATGTGGCCGTTGTGGGCTCGAAGTCAGCGGTGGCTGCTGCGGGACTTCTGTTGGTCGCCGGGGCTGAGGTACTTGATGCAAATATGGGTTGGACGCTTGCCGTTGTTGATGGTCCTGCTTTGCTTGGGCAGCGGCTTTGTCTCCAAGCTCCATTGGGATGTGGACTGCTGGGGTCGCATGATCGTGATCTCCATGTACAGTTCCGTCTCGATGCCCTTGGCTGGCAGGGGCAGTTCCCCTTGAGGTTCCTCCTTCGCGCGCTTCGTCGGAGTTGGTAGTAGGTAGCGTAGAGGAGGAACTTGATGCCATAGGGCCTGTAGGGGGAATAATGTTCCCCTGGTCGTCACGGGTATATCAAGAGTGCAGCAAACTTGGCACGCTCCCCCGGACTCGAGATTGGTCTCTTTCGAGGGGGCTGCTCCCCTTTTTTCCACCATTCCAGGGCTGCTTTCCACGTCAGCCACGGGGGTTTAGGTGCCCATCCTGCCTCTTGCCAAAGCCGCTTTATGTCCGACTTCTTGGCTTTGTTCTTCACCCTCTGGCTTCCATGGCCAGCTTGCCGCTTCTTGGGGTTTCCCCCGGTCCCCGATGTGGCAGAAGACTGCGGCGGGGCTGCTTCCTCCTCCTCCTCCTCAGTGTCGCTGACGTCACTTATCCAATCGTCTTCGTCTCCATCCGCAGGGGTGTCCCCCTCATCTTCTTGGATAATATGGATCCACTCGCCATCGTCTTCTGTGTCCAGGGCTGCCTCGTTTGTTTCCCCATGCGCTGAGGGCGGTTGTTGATCGCCTTCATGGTGTTGGGGGTCTGGACCAGGGCACTCTCCCTGGGTCGACGGCAAGTTCTGGCATGTGTCGCTCGTCCCTGTCTCGGCTTCTTGTTGTAGATGGGGTGAGCAATCAGGTTGTTCATGTTGTGGTGGATCGTTCGCCTCCTGGTTGCACGTCGAAGAGCCAGTAACTTCTTGAAGAGGAGTCGAGTGATCACGTGGTGCGGGCTCTTGTGGATCGTCTGCATTCTGGATGCTTGTTGTAATGCCGTCATCTTCATGGCCTGGTTGTGGTAGTTGTGCTTCGGCACTTGACTGCGCTGAGTGCAGTTCGTCCTGAGGTAGTAGAGGCTGTAGCAATGGAGGTTGTGGTGGTTGAGGTTGAGGCTGTAGCCCCAGTGCATTGTTATGGGCCCATTGGTGAGGCGGGAGCAGAGGGCCATCGTCGGCCAGTGCTCTAGCCAGCGTACCCCATGTATCCATCGATGGCGGGTCGACATCGCCAGGTTGTAGAGCATTTGGCCGCACTGGGCCCGGCACATCCAATTGCTGAGTTGGTGGTTGATGTGGTAGTCCTTGCGGGGTCGTCGGTGGCCATGGTGGTGGCTGCTTGACCGGTGGATAAACCTCTTGGCGCGGGGCCAGTTGTTGTTGTTGGAGACGTTGAGGTTGTGACTGTCGTTGAGGGGGCAGCGGAGGCTGCTGGTGCTGTTGAGAGTACGGTTGGTACTGCTGAGGTTGTCCCCCTTGACGTGTCCCCCTTGACGAACTCCAAGATTGCGCTGCGCCTGCAGCTGCCCTTGGGCGACGTTATTCAACTCGCCTTGATCTAGTAGTCCCTCTTCATGCCAGGGGTCTGTTGCCGGGTCGTACGTGGTTGCATATCCCAATCTGGTCGTGGCTGGCGTCGGTACAACACTCTGCGTCGAGTACGGCGTACTGGAGCTGGAACCTCTAGCTCCCCCGGTAGGGTCGGTCACTGCATATGCAAAGGTGTCGTCTCCCTCGTCATCCCAGGCGGACCATTCCATTGGGTAGGTATTCTGGTTGGAGCTCACTGCGTGGGGCTGAGCATGATCGTGTAGCGGAGGGGCTCCCGGACCTTGTTGTACTGCATGCTCATGTAGTAGGGCTCGATTCGGATCGTGTAATGGGCGGATTCCAGGTCCCCCATAAAGTCCTGGTGTCGTTGCCATTGGCGGGGAGGAGGACGAGCTCGCCGAGGTCGCTGTAGGCATGTTAACTGCACTTGAAGTTGCACTGGCCCGCGGGCGTCTGGGTTTGTCAGTCGGGCCAGGTGGCTCGGCTAGGGGCGGTCCCCCTGTTGCTTGTTCCACCGGGTAGTCCGTCACTTCATCCGGATCTTCCAGTCGTGGCAATGGGGGATTGTCTTCACTATCGACTGGCTCCTCCGGATCCTCTGGCGGGGCCAAGGGAACGTCCGAATCACTTGCGGAATCAGGCGAGGCCGGGGGCACCGAGCTGCGCAGGAGGAAGAGGTAGGTGTCGAGGATCGCCAGCAAGAGGACCACGGCACGTCCTGGATGGCCACACCTTTGCAGTTCCCAGGATGCTCGGCCAGGCGGCGCCATCTCGAGTCGAGCTTAGGCAGAGGCTAGGCCAACTCGCGAAAGACTGTCGCTCCTGCTACGGGCAGATTGCCACTCCCTCTGCAAATCTGCAAGTGCACTGTATGCGGTATGAAGCAGGTGTGCTGAATGGCACAGCTGTCCTCAGGTTATTACAAGTGCATGCATCACTGGTGTTCGAGGCTCAAGGCTGAGGCTAAAACCGAGTCCTTCTCCCTTCCAGGAGATCACCGTGAAGAACCTCCGAAGCCAGTTCGCACCGAACATGTTCTGCGACGGTTATCAAACAGCTCCTCGACGCAACTGCAGCTGGATGGCACCAACAACCTCCCACTTCAGGTGGTAGACAACAGGCCCGACTACTACCGCGACCGTGGAGGACAGGTTTCTGACCAGCATGCACCGGGGAGAGTCAACCCCAATGCCGAGGGAGACGTGCTCTTTTTCCAACCACCACACCTGACGTCAGCAGCGTCTTCGTCGACCCCCTCTACTACGCCGGAGCAGCCGGACATTGCCGACTTGGAAGCCGAAGCAGATGAAGCGATCCAACAGGGGAGAGCCCCCAGATGGCATATTGAGGATGAGTCGTCAAGTATGAGGTCGACAATCCGGGTTGGGGATGTTAGCTTTGACCTCTCATGGCAGCAGGGAGCTGGGCCTCCCACACTGCCCACTACAATTCCTATAGCACCCAATGTCCTATTCACAGCACGTGGGACCGCAGCGGGAGCCTGGCGGGGGGTCCTGTGGACCCCCCAGCAGCATGACACAGTACGTCATCCACCACGAGTTCGTCACGAGCCATCACTGGTCGCTTACAAGACCATGAGTACAGCTTGGAGATCCGGGCCAACACTATTCCCAGGGGTTGCCCTTACCCTGCAGCCGGTGGGCGAATGGATCGGAGTCACTCGATTCGAGTTGAGTTTCGCCAGGACCCCGCGGTTCTGGCTAGTCACAGTGGGGTCGACTCCAGATACAGTTGACACCGGGGAACTACCCCTGAGCGAAGGCGACCAGTTTTTCCTTGAATGGCAAGGCACGAAGCGCGAATGGGTCCGTCGACCAAGGTTTGACGGGGACATTCAAAGGCTAGGGGGATTCGCCAGCATCCCTCAACCAGTGCCACCGGAGCCGCCTACACCCCCGGAGCGCTCGGGATATCCCACCAGATCCACGAGGGAAAGACCCTCCATGCAGGCATCCTCGTCGTCCTCTATGCCAGCGGCAACACATCATAGGGGGCAGACCCCTCAAACCACTGCATCCCCGGCGGGCAGCGGTGAACTTTCCCGAGAGTTCTCGCAGCAGCCTTTGCCCTCAACGGTACTCAGAGCCAGACCACCTCTACCACCACAGTCCGACACGAACTCGGGATCGGAGTCTGAAACAAGCTGGCCCAGCGAGGATCCAGAACCACAGCTGGCCCCAGAAGAAGAACAACGACTGCCGGGCACTACGACAATAACCACTACGACGCCGACAGATGAACAGGGGGGAGACCCTCCGCAATTCGCGGACAGCACTTCCCTCATGCAAAACATGGCAATGTCGACAACACCTACGTCAAGGTCGAGCCCGGCATCCGCACCCGGTACGGGAACGAACAATGCGCGAGGAGCTCGCGATCAGTCCTGGATACCGGAAGCTGCGCCCCAAACAACAGCCGAAGTGATGGAAGCCCTCACAAAGGTGGTGTATGACCTCCTGCAGGCGTCTTTCACGCAACCAAATGAGGAGGTGACGATATTGGCCTACAGAGCATGTAACTACTTGACGCAGCTGAGGATGACGAACGCTCAAGCCCATGGCCAGGCGCATCCTTCCGGGGGGGACCCCATACCAACGCCCACTGCAGCTGTCTTCACCATGGACAACCCCCTCATCGAGGCTGAAGCGACCCTCACGCACCTTCACCAAAATCACGGGGGGCTTCCCCAGCGTCATCTCAGGAAAGAGATGGCTAGGATTGAACAGCTGCTGCGTGACACCAAACACATGCTGGCAGCTTGGGGGAAGAACCCAGACGTCCCTGGAGCGCACGAGGGCATGGCAGCTGTACGCAACGCACTGGACGCATTGGACTGGGGTGACCTGGCCGTGGAAGAAGGCAACCTTGCGCAGATCGATGAGACCCTGCTGATTGCGGTTCAGGCAGTCCAAAGGAGCCGTCAATATATGGATGGCCTGATAAAATGGCTACAAGAGCGCTTCGAGGATACAACGGGGAGCCCCCCGAAGAAGCAAAGAATAGGAGAAAGACCTACGGGGAGCAACGACCGACCTCAGTTTGCACAACATGCCCTACATGCTCCACCTGATCTACATGCGGAAGATCCTGCTCTTCGAGGACGTACCAGCGGTGTACATCTACTACCTGATCAAGGACAACACGAAGGTGACCTCAGGCCGCCCCTCCAACGTCACCAACCTCAACAACGAGAAGTTTCTGGAACACCGCACAGCACGGGGGAAGCAACCCCCTACGCCATCCTTCGTGCTCAGAGCCTCCTCAAACAGGCGCTGCCCTTCCTAGAGCAAGAGCTTGCAGATCTTATCTCCAAGGCGTATGCAAACCTGGAAGTGTGGACAACAGCTATCTGGGGACACCCCTTCCAGCTGATTGACTCCTTGGAAGATGAACAAGTGATGCCCAGCGCGACGCAACTGGAGATGAGCGGGGACGTATCCCCGAGCAGCCAGGCCGATACAGTCCTTGTCCAACATGAACAGACCGGGGAAGGCCCCCGACAGTGGACCCGCCGCCGGAGAGAGCACGCAGACCACCTCACCGTCGCCGTCGATTACACGCAGTAATGGCGGACTCGAGCACTGATGAGTCCGAATGACGAGCCCTTCTGAGCCCAGCTGACTCAGCCATGCCATATGGGGAAACCCACGTTGTTGTAAGAGATGGGGTGTTTCTAGTGTAACGCCAAGTCTAGCTTCGCTTGCTCAGTTGATTCTCGGTTCCCCAAAGGCACACCTGATGATGGCGAGAGGTAGGTTTTTCAATGGGCAATAATAGTTCTTTCCATCGTATCTCACGCGGAGTTCGTTCGGTGTTGCTGCCCGTGTCGGAAAGCCCACCACAAGGAAGCCAGTCCCGACTGCCAGCCCTGAAACTTGTTTGTAGCTTATGTTAGTCTTTGACATTGCAATTCTGTGTGGTTTACTTCGAGTCTGTTCGGTGTTGTTGCCCGTGTCCGAATGCCCCAACTGAGGGATAGCAGTCCTTTTGAAGGATCGAAATGGAAGGGGGCTCCCCCTCTTTATGTTATGATGTTGTTGGTCTACTCGCTACTTGTTACCCGGGGCGTTGTTTCTCGCATAAACCGATCGCCTTCAAAAGGGACTTTAGAGGGAAGAAAATAGCCCTCTTCGTGTGACATGTCACTGAGCACAGAAAGGCAAGAAATTTGCCTCGATGTGGCATGTGTTTCCCCAGCTCCCTCCGCACCAGTCGGGGGCGCGTCAAACTTGTGGCCAAAGCTGCTGTGTTGAAGGCAGTTGAGCAAGGGAACGACATTGACGGAAACATCACGGTCGTAAAATCTGAAGCCGCAGCTAGAGAACTGAAGGCCTGCCACCAGGTATGACCCTCAGACTGCAAGTCTTTGGGTGGGTACAATGCCAAGGTGTCTTTGAAGCGCGGTGCCGGCCCTGACACACTTCAGGACTCTACTGTCGTAGTCTTAGGAGGCACTCACGCCGCGGCGTGGGCCAGACAAGCCTCAAAGGTAAAAGTCGCCACGATCAGGATTTCAGCTCCTTGCCACTTCAGAATCATGTTCAGGAATGATGATCGGTGGGATACGATCACTGATGTTCTGTCGGAAATCGGCAAGTGGAAGCTTTGCCAAGTCTCTCAGCTGACGGGACGGATTTGGAAGTGGGAGGCCATCACCTCGCTGGCCACCTGCGTGTCCAGCAGGCTCTCGCGGATGCTCTCGTGCGCAAGAGTGGTGGGAAAGGTCTCATCATCACCCAGACTCAGGTCACCGATCGCCCGGGAGAAGCCATGAGATGGCTACCCAAACGCGAACAGGATGATGAAACCTACTTCAGGTCAGCCGTTGCTACTGCTGCTGCTAGAGGGCGAGGCCTCAACTATCTCATCGGCAAGGGTCTTGGCATCTTGCGTGCTGCCGGTGATGAGGCCCCAGAGCCTCGAGCCCTCACAGTTCAGGCTCAAGGGGTTCCTAGAAGAAGGCGTTGAAGTCTCGTCTTTGTTCCCTTGAGGGGGTGGAAGGATGTGCTAGGAAGTGGCAAGTTAAGAAAGGCGTTCAGTGGATCTTGAAAAGCTTTCCCCCAGAATCCTGACCCTGCTCTCGTGCCAGCACACATGGCCAGGACTGCTGAAAGACTGTGGAAGACCAGGCATGAAGCCAGCCCTGACACATGCTTCAGTAGGACAGTGTGCTGACGAACTGTTTCGTGCAGCTCCCATGGGGCGTTCGCTCCTGCCGCAAAGGACCGCTTAGGTGCCTAGGGCTTCGGCTCTCAGCTGAGGATTCGCTGCGTGCTACTGCCCCTGGCTGGTCTGCGTTGTTTTCTTCGGCGCCTTTTCCTCCGAATGGTGGTGGCGCAGTGGAGGACCAGAGCTTTGGCTCTCAGCTAAGGACTCCATTTCGAGTCCTACCCCAAAGCTGCCGACAGCGAGCTCTAGCTTTTCAACCCACTATATATTACTACTACTACTACTACTACTACTACTGTCTACTCATGCATCAGTTTATCCGCGTTTTTGCCTATACACATATTCTAAGTCTATGCTCTGTGCTGAAAGGGAGACGTTGTAGTACTCGTGGCACTATGCTCCGTGCTGAAAGGGAGACGTTGTAGTACTCGTGGCACTTGCGGTTCGATGTCTCTCTCATTTATTTGTTTAGTCATTTATTCATTTATTTATTTATGCATTTATTCATTCATTTATACATTCTTTCATGCATATTGTTTATTCCAACATATTTATGTTCCAAGTGGTTACCTGGTTTTATTGCATGCCCAATCACTTGGAATAACAGGGGCGTCCGGGAGTGGTCTTCAAAATGTTAAAAATTTTTCCATGTCATTTCTTTTTTAAATTCCAAGTGCTAGCCGGTAAGTATTTAAAAATTCCAAGTGCTAGCCGGTAAGTATTTAATTATGTCATATTATAGTGTATAATTATATTTTCGTGTATCTTTACATAGCGTTTTATATCATATCATATCGTATCATATCAGAATATTGCATGATAGATTATACTCTTATGTGTGTATATATATATATACATATGTGTCTTTATCTTGTATTCATTCAATGTTTGTGGGCTGAGGAACTGGCCCACGAATGCACGTCCAGTGCTGGAGAGGGTCAGCCACGCCTTCGTGATCTTCTATTTGCTCTATATCACTATCATAGTCTTCGCTGTGATACGTGTAATATCTGCCATATTCTTGAAGGATACTCTAGACGAGGCACACAATGATGCACAGCATCTTGTTCTGGATCGGATTCGGAAAAAAGCCGAGTACGTCGAACGCTTGGAGGGCGTGTTCAAGACACTCGATGTTACTGGCCGTGGCACCCTCTCCGAGCAGGTCCTGAACCATATGCTCGCGAATCCGAAGGTAAAAGCCTACTTTCAGACTCTTGAGGTTGACGTGCAAGAAGGGACGGCTCTTTTCCACCTCCTTGATAACGGAGACTTAGCAGTTGATCACATGGAGCTTTCAAGTTTTTGGGTTAATATACAACGTGCTTCAAATCCGACAGTTAAAACTTTCGCAGCGCGTGGACTCTCCGGCTTAGGAGATGGCGAAGTTACGCTCGACGAGTTTATCGCATCTTGGAAGCATTGCGTCGTTCGACACAGTTGATATGACGTTTACATGAATGTCCTGACGATCCATTGTTGACCGAGGATGGAATTATGCGGTGCAAAGGCCCCGCTCGCGCCATCGACACGGTCGCCTTGCAGTCTGATGTGAAGCAACTGGACAACAAGGCGCAGCTTCTTAGCCGAGTTTCTAGAATCTACATGGGCCGCATGAGGCTTCGAGCAGCGGGGCAACAGCAACCCAACGAACATGGTGCCTTCTGCATTGTGTGTATTACATGCTTCCCATGTGGAGTTAATACATGCAAGGCTTGGGGCGCCAAACTTTTCGGGGCAGAGCAGGGCTGGGCTGAGGTAAAGACGTGCTACCCTGTCGCGAAGTTAAGAGTGTCGGAAGATGGAAAGATGCTTCTAGTGGCAGAGTACAAGAGGTGCAGCAATAAGGAAACCGCTGAAAGACGACGGGCAATCTGCGCAAATGCGTTGCATAGCAAACTGGTACCCCAAGACGTGTTCAAATTCGACCGCGGAGTAACCGATGCGCACACACACACACAGAAAATATCGATCGTGCACCGTCTCTCAGGCTCAAGACAGCGCGCGCGATGGCGATAGTTCGGAATACGGAATGGAGAGCGAGGATTGCTCGTGCACACGTCATTGTTCTCAACTGGCTCTGAAACACATAGCTGAGGCTGCAGAGCCCAATGCAAAGCCCCGCTTCAGGTGACCAAGCTCATCAGGCAGATGAAAGATTCCAAGCTCATCCGATCGAAGTCACAGGCCGAAGGATCGAAGAACCGTGCCAACCTGAAGGTCTTCCGCATCGACCCCCAGTCCGAGGCTACACCTGCTTTGGAGCTTATAATTTATTTATATATACATATATATATATATAATGTATATGTGTGTATATATATATATATATAATCATTCCCCTACACCTCGCCTGATTCGTCGAGCGCGAGTGCTAAATAAATAAATAAATAAATAAATATATATATATTTATTTATTTATTTATATTTTTTATTTTAGACGCTTGAAGTAGTAATAGGCTATATAGTCCTATAGTTTCCGTATACACAGCAGATTTTGTAGCCTTGCACGATGACCCAGTTATTTCATGCGCAGTCTGGATGTCGCAGAGGTCAAGTTTGCACCGGCCGCCAACAATTCGTGACGGAGTGTCGCATGTGGTCTGTGATGCCGAGATCATGCTGAAAGTCGTTTGGACGGAAATCTCACGTTGGGGGAAAGAACTTCCAAGAAGTTGCAAACTCTCAACTGGACCCTACTGTTCCCGTACCCTGTTGGGCACGTGTTCATTTTCACCCTAATGTGAATCCAACTCCCTGCAACTGCAGCATGCGCTAGCATGTTTCCGGTAGATCCCTAAGTGCCTGGTTGGATATTCAGACGGAAGCACGCGCTGCATCATCGCGTGCAGCTGCAGGGAATCGACGAACTTCGATGAAGCTTGTTGTATGCCCATGCGTCGCGAAGGCGGTCATGGAGTTCACATTTTTGAGCCGAGGCTTTGTGCAAGGTTTGGCCAGGCCTCACCAGTCGGAGTTGGCAGTAATCTCTGACTCGTTTTCCTGACCACATCACTCCCCACATGCAGGAAGGAAAGGACCCGCGTAGCGAGCCGACGTGAACTCGAGCTATCATGAGCCGAAGCAAGTACTCCAAGCCCAATCGAGCAACTACAGTGCTGGGTGTATTTGCACTAGTGAACTCCCTCAGGAAATTAACGCCGCATCTCTTGTACGGTTTTACTCAAACAGATTCTGGCGCTACAAGAAGTTGGCATTACCCCTCAAGCATGGATGATTAATAGCAAGGAGTTTGCAATAAAACGCCATAGGTAGATCACAAAGTGATCAGACCGAACCCAAGGATCTCTGGGATCTCTAGCCGCAAACACGACCAGGTCCCCGGTTCCTGGTTGTTGAATTGGCAATTAGTAGACGCAGCCTGCTTTGATGAACGGACATCTGCACATGCCCGGTAGCCAAGATATCCATCTCACTGCAATGTGCGAGCCCGTCCATGTATCTCTTTCGCAACAGTTTTTTCTGACTCGGGAAGTGCAGTCATCTGGGTCATGTCTTCTTTTAGTGGTTTAAAGGTTTAAACTTGACGGAGACGTCCTGCATCTCATTTTCTATACAGAGGTGCTAGACGTTGTCGGCTTGTCCGGAAGAGTGAAGCCTGCCGTGTGTCTCGTGAGGGCATGCTGTAATACAGGGGCCCTCGAGTCGAAATAATTACTGTAGGGTTTTGAGGTATATCGCAATATGATTACATTAAGGAGTCATAAAATAGCATTGGCAATGATGTAGGCCCCCATGTTATCTTTCTGTCTCTCAACCTCCCCTTTCTTTGCTAAGTGCTTTTACCTTTGCGTTCCTTCTTTGTCTGAACTCGTTGTGGTCGGTGCTCCTAGTATGTCCTTTGTCGCCTTTCCTTCCCCCCCATTGTTTCATTACTGGTTTCTTGCCTCAAGCTTGTCCTGCCCGAGACTTCCTCGAACCTGCTTGATGACAGCTGCAGCTGGCTTAGAGTTGCACCCCATATAGACGTGCCAAGGGCCTATGGAAGTCACCCAAAGACGTCTAGACTAGACTGACTAGACTACTCTGTCTACAGCCAACAGTGCGACAGTCTAGGCACAGGCTGGGAAAATCCAGCCGATTCGGCCTTCTCCGGTGGTGCCATGGCAGACCCCGAGCAGCCAGTAAAGGTGGACGAGCCCACACAGGACTTTAGCCAAGCTCTCCGAAGGGTCGGCGCCAAGAAGACCCAAGCGGCAATAGCTTTCACCGACAGCCTTGAACCTCCACAGCATGGAAACCTGCACCCCAAACCTGAATGCTTGAACTCGACATGGAAAGGCGTGGAATGCAAACTATGAAGCCTAGAACCTTGGATCATCTACCCCTCAGTGGGAAACGGAACACCTCCACCCGTAAACACTTCAACCCAGCCTTCAGAAGCTCCATAAAGAATCACAAACGGAAAGTTCGGGCTCGCTTTAAACTTTAAACGGAGTTCCGGTTCGCTTTAAATGGATCAAGGAAAGTGTTGTCTCGCGGCCCAAGCACGCAGCCAATCCTGCCTCTTACCTTCAGAACAGCAGAATCTCTGAAGAATGCTACCACTGACCACAAGGAGCTTTTTAAAGCCTTCGGCGAGCAGCAGCGCAAGTTGCAGACGCTTGGAGTGGAAGTGTCGATCCGGCTTCTCAAGCCTCGTAGTCCAGCGCGTTGTTAAAGAGCTTGCGGTGCGGGCAAGACATCTGGAGTCTAAACCATGAACCACTAAGTCATTAGGTACAATGTGAGAGCCAACAAACCGCAACAACCTGAGCATGTTAAAAACCCTATACGGCGACAAAAAAGGCAGGGCTAGAAGCTTGTTAGAGTCCTTGTGGCACAGGCATGCATCGAAGGATTTGTCCAAATCCGACGAGCATGCATTGCACACGGATTTGTGCACGCTGTTGGGTTTGCACCATTTTGCTGTCCTTGCGTTCTGAAGCATCCAAAGCATGGAAGAGGCCTCATTTTGCGTGAACCCTTCCTTACGTCCCTGGAGCTGTGAGAAGTGGGAATGGATCCAGACTTGGCATTTGAGGAGTTTAAACTGGGATATCCCAAATGGTCACATTGGCACGCACGCTCATGCTTCAGCCAGGAAGCTCGCAGATCAACAGCGTGCAGCCTGGGATGTGGCCCTGCTCAATTCCTTCGCAGCTCTCGAAGCTCGGCTCCTTAATAAAGTATTGCCAAAGGGTGGAAGCATGGGGGCACTGATTGCTGTATGTCACAGAGACCCCCTGATGCATGACAATGTGAGGATGCTCACTTGTTTGCGCGAACTGCA
Source organism: Symbiodinium necroappetens (assembly GCA_905231915.1). NCBI lineage: Eukaryota > Dinophyceae > Suessiales > Symbiodiniaceae > Symbiodinium > Symbiodinium necroappetens. Next base: position 17,104 of record CAJNJA010098974.1, read on the forward strand.
TTCTGTTCGTCTCTTCCTCGACAGTGTGCCAGTGCAAATGAATCAGCCGGTGATCGAACAAAGCGTACCCGCACATGAGGCGGATTTTGTAGCAGCTCAGCGCAGCTGGGTTCTAAACTTACTTTCGCCGATGTTCAGATAGTGACCGCTGAGGGTCCTCGAGACTGGTGTCGTCTCTTGACCTCCCTGACGCTTCGGACCTTAGGTTTGGAGACGACCTAAAAGCCAGATTACCTTGTGCTTGGAGTGCTAGTCGCATGTTGCAAAAGCTTCAGATCCCTCCTACAAGGGACCCCAGGTAGGGCACACCGACTTTTCGAAGAAGCCCACCCCATGTTGTGGCATCGCTTTGTCTTCGTGGAGTCTTGGGACACAGTTCCGGGGCCTCGACTGCGAAATCGACCCTGGTCTCCCTTGGCAGAACTGACAGATCTTACTGTGCCATTTCTATTTCCTATTGTAGCAGGGCAATATGACCAATACGGGGATAGAAGCAATGGCCGTCTTGACTAGCAGCCCTTGCACGCAGGGTCTCCTCTAATTCCAGGTCTAGCGTACACTTTGTTTCCTGAGCACCTGGCCTTGCAGTCCTCTAGCTTCGAGGAGCAAAAGTTAAAGGCATGGCACTATCGCCTTCCTTGATCTGGGCTTTGGCTTCCTGTTGGGCTTTGTAGGAGGCTGCTCACTGCAGTAGTTCAGCGGCTAGCAGTGGCTAAGGAAGAGAGTGTGCTTCGTGCCTGTCGCCTGATTCTCAGCGGTGGGACCATTCGTTGCAGCCGTCGTGTTGACTGCAACTTTCCGGTTTATACGAAACGACGGGGGAGGGAGAGTCCCTTGTCTACTAAGCTCTCGGTGAAGAGCGGCTGCGATCATGAAGCAACGGAAGCCGACGCCAAACTCAAGTATACCCGACCTGTTTCGGGGGATGAGGACCCGCGTGATCTTAGGAGCTCTAGCGGCGAGCTTTCTTTAAAGTCGCCGACCTCTAAGGTGCACGACTGGCAGCAGAGGCCATTACTGGTGTCAGCACACAGGATGCGACGAGCTCGGAAGTGAAGTCGTACATGTCACGTTTCTGATTCGAGCGGCCTTTCCTCGGACCGTGTCAGAGCAGCTCGTAACCTCTTCCCCGACCAGACCACAACAGATCCGAGAGGCATCAGGCAGCTTCTGTCAACAAGCTTATATGGCTTGTATTCGCTGTGTCGAGGGCGGAAGGTGTTGCATTGTGCGCGAGCCAAACTCTGCAGCAGGCCCTAAGCACCATAGTGCAAAGACTCATTATACCAATTCAGTATGGCCAGGAATAAGGATCAGCGCAGTTGTATACCGACAGAATACAGGGGGCAGCATCACAAAAGACTTTTCTTACATCATGCCGAGCGCCTGAGGTGTTTCCAGCCGGGGATGATGAGTTTCCGCGTCAGAATTCGGACGCTTCAGAAGGCTCTGCGACACTTGTCAGCGATTCTCAGAATGCCTGCGCCCGTACACCCTCATTGTGATATGACTGATATGACCGGCTTGCAAGAGCCCAAGAACAAACCGGCTCGGGGGTTTGGTGGCATCACTCATGCGGATTAGTAGACTCCCAATGTTATCCGGAGTGTGGTACAAGGCTACTGAAAGGACGATGCCAGATGTCTATACGGAGTTCAGGAGGGTTCGTTGTGGGACTAGAACCGTCTGACCAGGATGCGTGTGCGTGTGTGTGTGTCAGCACCGAACAAAGTATGGCTCCTTTAGTATCTAGTTCTTGCAGAGTGTCGGGGCCGACTCCGCCTGAGCGAGGGTTTAACAGCAGCGCTAGCCGCGGTAAGAGTAGTAATGTGTGGTTTTGATTACTAAACCCCCCCCCCCTCCCCCCCCC